>RMBW01000106.1:10000-109058 GCA_004009845.1 Davidsoniella eucalypti | reverse complement strand
CTGTTGCATCTCCAATGAGCTTGAGAATGCTCATAAGTATTCCCGATTTTCGGCCTTTTGCGCCTCCGCTGCGGCAATAAATAGCGGCCATACTACTGTATGGCTTCCCGGCGCCTCGAGATCTAACTGACTGAGCAGCTCTCGTATTCGGACAATATTCCCACTCAGCTTAAGATCGGGGTTTTCTTGGCTGGATGGAAGTTCACGGCAATGTAGTGCGCGAAGAACATAGATTTCGAACGACAGCCGGAATATGTTTTCTAGTATCTGTATATGGCTTCGGAGTTTGTCTTTAGGTGGTTCTAAACAGATGATGGCTTCCACTGGCCAAGTCTTGCCTGGTGGTCGGGGTGCATACTGCTCGATACTAGTCAGGGGTGCAAATAGAACTCTAGTGAAGCTCTCGATAGCGCGTCCAACGTCAAGAATCGAGAGTGTAAAAAATGGAATTCTATAATGTAGTCAAACTGTTGTTAGTCTCCTTCCTTGGAGTTTGATCCTGCGTATAGAGTGATCGCTGTCTCGTTTGGCAACTCATACCAGCATTTACATCTACCGCAAACAAACTAGTAGTGCCGGGGGTAGAGTGGGGGATAGGAAGAAACTACTACTGTGACACAAACGACTTTAGCAGGTCCTTGTTCTCAGTCGTATGCTAGATTCGTTCCTGACACAGCGCCAGTACGAAAACCCGCAAACCCCGTTGACTAAATTTCTGTTCTATCAAAGTCGTTTGTAAAGCAGGACTAACCCGCCCTTTTCATTAAAAACTTGGCTCAAAAATGCTTCTTCCTGCAGAAGCGGTAGGCATATGTTTTGATTTTGAAAGAATAACTGAGTAACTGCGCCCCCCACGGCTCGAGAAGCTTTTCTACTATCTTGAGTTTTTTGGCACTGGGAGACGTCCGACACCACCATTCCAAGAGGCTGTTTCTTGACACGAGCAAAGATAACAGGCCCTGCAGCAGGGTTGGCCTGAGGCTTAATCACCCATATAATTCCAGTCGACGGGTGTAACATTGCCAGATAGTCAGCCAAGACTTGAGAGTCACGGGTGACGTCGGGTCCAATTATATGGGCGTTTCCTCCCTCCTCGTCTTCGATCAGAAGTGAAGTCTGTTTATTAGTGCCTGTTTTTGACTTGGTTTTAAGATTTTTTTATTTATATAAAGGAATTTATAATCCCACAAAGAGACTCATTTAGTAGGACATTTTGTTCCAACAATCATCTGAATGTAGCAATAAAAACAAAGTCCATGAAGCAAACTGAATCCAAATCGGATCCCAAAAAAACAAACGTGAGCCGTAAGGCATGCCACAACAAAGTATTTAATATACTTATGCTGTATAGAAAGATACAGACCAATCCCAAATATGTACTCGTCTAACAACAAAACAGCCATCACCTTCCATCACCTCCATCATCACCCGAACATACTCGATTTCCCGAACGCCAGTGAACACCTTCCACCATTACCCGAATATGCGATCAAGCACACGATCGTAGAGGCCAAGGTTTGTCTCCGGAATGTAACTGTTCTCGTATTCCTCGATTTCCCGAACACCAGTGAACAGATCGACTTCCTCTGGGCGGCGCCAAGTTGTCCGCTTGACGATTTTGTACACGATGAACATGACCGGGAAGACACCGACCATGGTGTACGAAAACAGAAACGTCGTGACACTCCAGTGACCGGGGAGAAAGACGGCGTAGCCACCAACAAACGTCATGATGATCGTACCGACCAGGGAGTACCAGGCGGCAAAGGGCTGGAAAGCACTGGTGTACGGTAGGGTATTCCGGTCGACACCCTGCGTCTTGCAGGCGTAGAAAAAGGCTAGTATGCCGCGCTCATCACTGCAAAGTTCATCAGCTGTGACGCAGTGACCAGAGACACAAACCACGTCAGAACCTTGGCCGAGCTAGAGCTGAGCTGAAGGAAACTCAGGAAAGCAACAGCCAAAACGGCAGCAGTACAGTAGTATGGCACTCCGTCTTTGTTGCAAGTGACGAAGAAGCGCGGCGCCTTTCTTTCTAGAGCTAGACCAAGAAGAGAACGGGAAGCACAGTATACGTAACTGTTTCCGGCACTCTGTGAAATGAATGTGGTTAGTTGACTATATTTTGAAGAGATAAAAAACAATGGAGAGAAGACAAGGGATATGACATGTGTGTGACATCTATAGAGAGGTGGAACTTACAAACGCAGCTGTGAGCACAAGTGCGTTGATGATGTGGGGCAGAACTCCAATCTTGAGGCGAGCCATGGCAACGACATAGCTATTGGTATGTGTTAGTAAAACACAAGAGAGCCTAATCTAATTCGATAGAGACTTGGAAGAACTTACGGGGAAGCCGCGGCACCTGGCTTGTCGTTGAGGAACGCATCGATAAGGGTCTGATCGTCGTAGGGAAGCAGGATTCCAACACACAGCGCACCCAGGATGAAGAAGACAGTTAGACGATAGAAGACGGCGTTGTAGGCCTTGGGCAAGACTTGACGAGGGTTGATCGTCTCTCCAGCTGCCATGGAAACGTAGTCGGGACCAGCAATGATGAAAGAGGCCTGAATCAGGCACTGCATGAAACCAAGGAAGTACCCCAACTTGCCTGGGTAGTATATCGTGGTGAAGGCACCAGGATCTTTCCAGTAGCGGAAACCGAACCGATCACCAAGAGGATTTCCACCCAGCATGACGATGAAGGTGAAGATGATGAGAGCAATGATCAAAATCATCTTACCCAGGGCGGCCCAGAATTCGACTTCACCATACCACTTGACAGCCAGGAGGTTGATGACTCCATAGAGAACGACGATGATGGCAATGATCACTCCAGTAGGAATAGCTTCAGTCCAATACTGGATGATGACATTGCAGGCGACGATTTCAAACGGAACCATGGCAGCTTCGAAGATGAAGAAGTTCCAACCAGCAGCAAAACCAAAGGCCTCATCAATGTAGCGACCGGCAAACGTGATGAAAGGCGATGAGATGGGCAGGTATGTGACCATCTCAGCCATGGAAGTGGTGACCGCAAGGATAATAGTACACCAGATTGAAAAGGCAATCAAGAGGGAGGCGGGGCCACCCGCAATGAGACCTTTGCCTATTTGAACCTATAAGATGAACAAAATGGTAAGCGAACTGGTAGGCTACAACGATATGTCGGACAGGGCAGAAGGAACATCAAATGATATATGTAACCATCTAGCCGTGTGGCTAGCTGGCTATTAGCAACCCGTTACTTATACTTACGTAGAGGGCGGTTCCAATGGTACCACCAATGCCTGCATGAGAAGAAGCATGTTAGTCAATCAATCGAGTAATATAGGGCGGGAGGTTGCTTTGAGGGACACAGCGGATATTCCATGGGAATGGAAGCGATATGGAAGATCGACCGTGGGGCAATGGCTGTGCTACAGGGAAGAAGGCAAGAAGAACAATGGAAGACTGCAGAGAAAGGGTGGGGATGGTAGATCTGTTGGAAGGGCGTATTGACAAGAGGGAAGAGCTGCTAGGGGGGACAATAGAAGTGGAAAACACTTACCAATCAACTGGATATGGCGAGACCTCAGCTTGCGGTGCGTATGGTCCTGGTTCGAGCTCTCGTTGTCAGTGAGGACAACGGGCGAGTCGGTTGACGACGAGCTGAAGAAGGTCATCGATCCCCTTTTCTCGGACGGCTACGTCGGCGGCCGCCGTCAATTTGCCCGGAAGGGACCCGACGTCACGAACCATGGTGGAGATGGTGATTGGCAAGGCAAGATCCTGATCTGTTATAGAAGTGGGCAAGGAGAAGGACGAGGGTGGTAGCTGATATATGTGTGATAACGATAATAGTTATTGGAGAAAGAGGCAGAGAAGCACAAAGTAATGAATATGAAGGGAAATACTGATTGAGAAAGACGAGGTTGCTGTAGATGGAGTCAAGACAGGTGAATCTGAGTTTTGGGAGTGGACATGCTACGCTCTTTATAGAACATGATACTGTTTGGTGGCTATAAAGAGACAAGCTGAAGTCCTATAACTTCTAGGTGCCAAAAAGGGGTGTAATATGTAGTTGCCATGCTGCTGCGAACAGACTAGAGAGGCAAAAGTAGGCAACATAATCACAGATTAACACAGGCTTCTTTCTTGTCAGCTGAAGCCAAGACTTGTGCTATCAGCTGTACTTATGCGTGTATGTAACGAAGCTTCAACAACGGCAAAATGTGTCAAAGATGCTGCATATTCCTAGAGGGGCAATTTCAAGCATCAGTGCTTCTGCTTCTGCTTCTGCTCCTGTTTTGCTACTCGTACCTTTTGCTTCTGATTCTCTCCGGCCTCTACTACTCTTGGCCAATGTTAAGCCTGTCCTTGCTTTGTTTATATCTTTTATATATATATAATTTTTTTTATAGGGATTAGGTGCGACTAACCAATTAGCGACACTAAATTAACTCTTGTGCACAAGTGATTTTGCGGGGCCTGTCATCACAATCGAGGACAAAGTTTTATAGTAGTAAATTTATTGTATAATGTGTTTGTGTAGGCGTATAATTATGACACCGTTTCCGCTATAAGGCTCTCTGTCGCCCTATAAGAAGGCCAGCATGGTTACTTTAGCGTGCCCCACAATCAACCTCCAATTGTAGTGCTAAGCTAAGCTGCTATAGCGGCTCAACTAGGCCTAGCACAGCTTATCTCGTCTTCATAGTTGCTGAGCCGGCCAAATATAACTGTACATTCTTGACTACAAATATGATTACCAAAGTCGGGAAATCCATGCAAGCAAACAAGCCCATAAAATTGCCCCATGTGAACTGAAAACCACGCATCTGGCAAAAAAGAAAAAAAGAAAAAGAAAAAGAAAAAAGACAGCTTTGAGTTTACAATGGCTAAATCCGTTCACGTATTTGTGGTGAATTCTCTGGGCTATTAAAGAAGATATCCCAAAGCAGCCTGAAAACTACGTATGCGATATTTCTCTCTTTTCGACATTGAATTTTATCGCCTCGATTACATGCCACATACGGTTATAATACCTCAGATTTTATCTTAGCCTGGCTTCTCTTTCTCTTCGTCTTGGCTGTCCCACATGTTCGCTGCAGATCAAATCCAGGTTGCATCCTTGTTCAATTCCGTGGGTTAACTCACTTGCAGGTTTTTGGCAGGCTTTTGAAGTCCGGCCATATCCCAAGTAATTTACATCTAGAGTTGCCCTGCAGTATAGAATATAGCACTCGTTATTTCTATGACACCATAGGTGCATATGATTGCGAGAACAGCGACAAATATTTGGTTGGAGTTTTCCCTTGTCCTTGATATTATTTGACGCAAGATTTTACCAAAGACACAAGGATTCATAGGATGAATTGAACTTGTCTTCCTTTTCTCGTCCCTTTCTCTCACCCCAGATTTTGGTAAAACAAACTTCAAGGCAAACGAACTTCTTCCATCTTGCTTACTCACAAAACGTCACTCAGTCAGTCCGATCAGGAAGGCGTCTTTCTGATAGCTCAAACCAGAGCTTATTGTGTTACATCTATTTCGAGAAAAGAATCTCAGATCTCAAGGCTGATGTTGAAATACTAGTAATCAAGCGTGTAAAAAGATCACCATAATCCCTTAGTTTATTATGGTCAATTTTACAAAGTAACCAGTGAGTTATGACAAGAACTTATTCCAACAAAATCACTCCTTTGTTCTATCTAACCCTAAACATACATGTAGGGCACATCTACCATACTAAGGCTTATTATCTTGCATTCATTGTTTTATATACAATACATTGTTCTATTACTTAGCTTTCGATCTTATGTGACTTACAATCTCGTTACTGGAAATCACTAATCATTATGCTACTAGTTTTACAGAAGTAAATGTGAAACTTTATGTATATATTGAAATCTTTCTGTCATATTTCAACTTATACCACATCCCCTTCTCCATTTTCCCACATGCTATTCTTCTAGAATTACTACAAACAGACATCTCTTTACCCAATGAAGTCTTGTTATTACAAGCTATAATTGTAGTTCAATTGTTAAACAACCTTCAAGTTATTAGTAAAATCTAGTGACTTCATTTCCATTAAATGCTCATTTCAATGTACACGAAAGTTCAGATCTACTTTATGACGTTATATGAATTTACACTCCTAAGTTCTCAATATAATTTAATTAGCCCCTAGCATACACTGTTTATATCTTACACAAAAGCTATTTCTGTTAACCAGTAATCGTTTTCCTTGTTTTGAGTTTTTAATCATTTGTTTATATTTCCACATCTCAGTAACCCTTCTAACCCTTCCAATAATATCCTATTTTCCGAACTCGCTTATCGACTTACAACCCTCATCTAGTTGCTAATATGACTATGGAATTAAAATATAATTCTACTACCTTCATTTTCTATAATTAAATAACAGACTTTTTCTTCATTTAAAAACTTCCATCTTGTATACTATTAATACTCTTCACCTGTATTATACATTAGCTGTATTGATTTATTTCCCCTTGTACTATTGTTACGTATGTGATGTCTTTGTTAATATGAATCATCATGAATTTACAATTCATTGGCTATTTCATTCCGTTAAAGCCATTCATGCTTAATAGTGATAGTGTAGCGAACATATACTTAATCATGTATTCATTTACCCACTTAGCCCTGTGTATATTTCTTATTGTGTTTTTACTTGAATCTTCATCTACTATGCTATGAACCTAAAACCAAATATATATATCATCGTCTTATGCTAAAGCTATTCCTTGATTCATCAACTCCACCAGCTTCACTAATATACCCTTTGTCATTGTATCTCTAACAACCACTAGCTTTCTCAGCACTTGAATATGTACTAAACATACTAATTATTCCATGTAAATGACATCGTGAATCTCGATGATGATCTCCAACCACAGTGATACAATTGGAATATCTTTACATTCAGTTGAAATCTACCAGCACTAATGAGTTTACCTCTTGACTTATGATAATAATATAGCCTTTATTCACTGAAATATTAACAACTTGTAGTATATCTGCATAGCTCTATAGCTCCATAAGATTAATGAATTAAAAATAAAAACTTGTAGTACAAACACATATTTGGCAACCCTTATAGCAGCTGATATACCGTCACATGACGAGTCACGTGAGATGGATAATGACACCAAGGACAGGTTGCTGCCTATGGCTTGGGGTTGCATTCTAGTCATAATCATATTGCAAGACTCTCTCATTCATCGCTTCAATAGAAGTATATATCATACATAAATAGCGCTTTATCTATTAACATAGTTTACTGATTGTTGTAGTTGATGCTAGCCTAGCAGAAGTTGGGCTAATTTGTGTGGTACCAGCGATACTTTTCTCATGTTCTTTTGAGTAATTGCGCGTTTTTTTGTCTTTCTTTTACTACTATCTGAATATGGAAGTTGCCCATTTGGGAGCTGACTATACAGAATAAATATTCAGCCTGCAGTTTTGTCTTCCCTAACACCAAAATTCTTCCCATTTTGTTTTCAATGTTGTTCTAACGGAATCCAGCATCACCGTTTTATTTTTCATTTCTATCTTACTATCTTCCTCAAAGAATACCAAAGCACACTTTGGGCTGCAGAATCTACTTAGTAATGAGAGTTCAAAGTAATGGCTCTTCATTGCCGCCATCAATGGCTTTGTAAATGTCCACCAGCAGGCTGATTTACAACGGGATGTTACTTCAGAAGCACAAAATGCCATTTACGAGCAAGATATCAAGCGCGTGAAGGAGCGCATTGAGAATTTGAAGTTGAAAGTTATTAAGACTTGAGAGAACCAAAAGGCACTTTCGGCAGAATACGACAAAAAGAGTGGCAATCTTTTGTTTCGTGTACAGGTGGCCGGTCCACAAAAGTCAAGAAGAGCGAGTCCGAGATGCTACCGGCCGTTGACACGGAGGGTCCCGGTCGGCTTTCCGCGGTTCCTTTATAATGCCTTCTAAGCCCCAAATTCTCAACATACGACCACAGCTGATAGAAAGCACGGGATCCCGTCCGCTCTCCCCTAGTTAAACTATCAAGCGCTCGATTAGTACTACGGTGGGTGACCACGTGGGAATACCGGGTGTTGTATGTCTTTTTGGTTTTTGTGCACCTTTTTTGCTGTAGTTTTCCATAATTCTTACATCATATCCATGACGCCGTATACAACCTCCGTACTGTGAGTTCACGGTACCCCCCCCCCCCCCCACGTCTAAAGACAAACTTTTCCACTTCGTCGTGGATTTTCAAGAGAGACCAGCACATGATCCCAACGCTGCTGTCCATTCTCGCTTTCTTTTTTCCATTTTTGATGCACCCAACTTGAGGCACTCGATGAATTGTCCTATCTTACTGGCTGACAATAACATCATTTCTTCGATAACCTTAAAAGCCAACATTTGCACTATCTAAAGAACTATACTTCAGTGACTGATTATACCATCATTTCCCAATCGCCTAGGGTGCAGTTGTGACTTATCCATAACTCTTTCTCTGTTAATTAACCAATCTACTCTTCTCTTGATACTCAATAACACAACCCAGCGTTTATTAAACCCTTTTTAACAACCTACTGCTAATGCTTGCTCTCTACAATCTTTGTTCTTAATGTTAGCATCACGTTAGAAGCTCTACCATCGCCTATATTCCTGCCCATATTTATACGTCTTACATTATGACATTTCCCTTGCAATGCAACATTACTTTATAACTACGTACATAACTTACTGTAAGCCATTGATCATTGCTGATTTTACTACTACCATTCTTCTTACTTGTCTATGTAGAACATTCTCTCAATAATCTTGGTCTTTGCTCTTATATTTTAGCCACGATCTCAACTTGCTTTGTAACTCGGGAATTATGTACTTATCAATATATCCTGCCGATACTACAGAAAGTAATTACTATGTAAGTTTAATATTAAAACACCAACTGTGTCACTTGTTGTTTTCTCAATCATGTGAGCGCTAAATCCCAACCACCTAATGTCATGCTGTTCTAATGGTATCGGTACCTAAAGCTGTTCATAATTTGAAATGCTATATTAGTCTTGTCATTCTTCTCACAAGTAAAGAACTTAATTGAAATACATAGTAATACTTACATATACTATCTTTATCCTCCCAAATTCTTTGCATCTTATTTCTATTTTCAATAGCACTCACTATTATTATATAGATAGATATAGCAAGTGAGTGTCTGTTCTAGCTATTGTACTGTAATGCAGTAATGTATTGGATGCTTGTCATATTATCTTGTTTGGCTAACTATACTTGTTTACTAACTTTCTCTAGTGTACCTAGATACTTGCTTTATATAGTAGAAATCCCAATAAATATAACAATAGTATACTAAGAGTACGAATTAACTTCATTTTCTAATTTTGTTTGATTATTCAATTATTATTATTTTTTAATTCAGTAATATTATGGAGCTATAGAGCTATCAAGATGTTTAGCTTGAGGTTACTTACAGACACCTTATTTCTAAATCTACAAACACTAATTCAACCCTATAGCGTATCTTGAGCCCACTAATGGCTTCTTCTAGCGTGCTTGAAGCCCGTCCAATGTTTTGTTTCAGCCTATTTCTTACAAACTCAAACTATCCACCTTTACCTTTATGTACGGTATTGCCTTATGTATCTATTATTATTACAAATGATACCACGCTATTGCTGCTCTGTACTTCTGATATCAAATCACATGACTCTTCTTGATACCTTGATCAAAATCTCCCTTTGGGTAGTTCTTGATCTTGTTCTATTGTCCTTTTTTCATGAATTGCCATACTGTGCCCCTCTTTGAGCTATAAAAAACTGGCTATAGCTTTTTAAGTACATATTTCTAACCTTCCTCATGCTACTCTTTGCTTGTAAGAAGTAGCATTTGGGATGTTAACTGAAGCTTTACATCATCATCGTGACTTAAGCCAGCACAATTGTAGACTAAACTTGCTCACAATTTGATGTTTGTCTAATTTAATGGCCCAATATACTTACATGATACCTTTCTTCTTAATTAACATATTACACTATCTTATTCTCTATTCATGTCAACTATGATTTGACAAGGCTCTTATTTTTCTACTCACACTACATCTATTCTGTAATAACCCTATCGAGTGATACTCTTTTCAATTTCATTTCTAAACTCAACTCACTATATCACATCACAATCAAACAATCTCTATTTCATACCATGTCTATAATTATTGATTGTCTGTCATAGTTCATAACATACACTAGCCTGTTAATTAACTATGCTGCCCTATTTCAGTGCCCCAATCCTGTCTATCTTTCATGCCACTGATGCATTTATGTCATAGCACCAATATTTATACCTTGCATCTCAAGTGTTGAGAAGGGCAGAACAGGGGCAGGTTGGGCAGTCCTTTATGGCGGCATCAAACTCTGTGAAGGTCTAGGTTCATGTGGCACTGATGCAGAGGCTATTGCTGCAGACAATGCAGTCCAAGCGGCCACCAAGCATGCTCCTCCCGATGCAGGCAGTCTGTATCTGTCAGGGGCTAAGGCCCGGTTGTCTTCTCTTCCTAGATTGTTCGCCATTGTCCCTCCTAGTTTGTGTCAGTATCTGTGCCTTGACAATTTGGGTGTTGCACAACGCATCTCCAATAGGGCTGGTAAGAATGGAACCTCTCAAGAGGCCGTCAACAAGATCCGCAGCTTACTCCATGACTAGTCGGTGGCATCAGATGGGTCCCAGGACACACTAATGTTGCTGTGACAATCTTAATATAGTTATACCATACTAAATATTGTCCATCTCGATGAAGATTTATCTTTATAGTTGAATTGTCGTCTATAAATTTATCACAGCCAGAAGTAGGTCTAGTATGGAGATATAGAGCTATAGAGCTATGAAAATGCAAGTGTTGGGCATATATACATTATATACCAAAAGCTTTCAAAATGGATTCAAAACCCACAGAGAATATGTAAAAGTGTAACCGAAACCTCCCAAAAGAAAAAACGAGAACATAAACCCCAGTCTTCCTCTGCTAAAGCCAGAGCATCAGCTGCCGGCATGATCGTTTCAATGGTCCTACCATTATCGATGTTGAAGATATCAACATCAGACTCAGCCAGAGCGCACCATCATATGATTGATGAGGAATATAATGGATGATGTATTCTATATTAAAAAAAAATTGAAACAAAAACTATCTTGATATCTCGATTGAAAATGACCTTGTAGTACAAAAGAAATAAGGAATATATGGCACTTTACCAGCTAGCAGCTTTCGAAGACTAAGTGAGCACATCATATTTTATGGGGCTAGAGCTAAGTACCACCTTGACCCTTTTGATGGCCAATTTTTATTGTGATATCAAACTTCTAATTTCCAACATAAACGAAATGTTGCACAATGAGTTCAACCCAATTCGAAACGCTCTGATTCTTACAAGTTATATCCTTCCTAATATTATTGAGAAAGACTACAAAGGCAATACAAGAATCTACAAAAATTCAAGTGACAGAAATAGTCCTTGTATTGACATGGAGTTTTTGTTGCCCCTAATGCCGCCATTTGGGTCGATACACCAAGAACAGAAATCCATGCTATTATATTCATACGTAATGATGGAAGGACGTATCAAGACTTAATTAGAGCTATGGAATTAGGTACTCAAGAAGGTAAAACTACAAGACAGTACTGAGTTCCAGAGACCTATGACATATCGACTCTGATAAGCTAGCAAATGTGTTCGAGAAAACCTGTAGTTTTATCGTTTAAGAAGGCCTAAGAACTTACTGAATAGACTTTGTTTGATTGTGTTGTTGGTAGTTCAAAGTCGTCTTTGATTTTTGACTTCATCGGACTGCAAGAGTGGAAGTTCAATTTGAGAGAGTGAACAATTAAATGGGAATGTACTGACAGACTAGAATTTATAGCAATTTTTGACTGGATGCTTCAGAGCTAGATTAATGATTATCTATGAGAGATGTCTGTTCTTACTTATATAGCCAGACCTGAGAAGCCCAATATGTTCATTCTAGGTTCTCAGGCTGTGTGTACTAAGGTCTAGCCAGCAACACTTTCTCTTACATTGATGTCCCGAATGAGTTGTGTAGTGTATAACAAGTGCAACATGCTCTGTGTATAAAGATTGACTCTTATTTTTAGTGGAGGTAGTCGTGTTAAAGTGTAATATAACACGAAATATAATACTCTTTCAATCTTGTGTCTAAATTGTTACCTCCAATGTCAATTTGGGTAAAAGGACAGAAAAGGTTCAAGGCCTGTTTTGGTAGTATTTTGGCAGCTAAGTAAGTGACTTTAGTTGACTTGCTGAACAATTTTCAGTTTTCAATACTGTATCTCCCGGCCTTTGTATTTCCTTTTCCTTTTCACTAGTTGTGACAAAGATTTACCGTAGGCTCTTACTGGTTACGTCCTCCCAAGAAGCAGGGGCGTAGCCATATTGTATGTCTTTATTTCAAGAATAGTATATTTATTGACCAGCAAAACCAGCTGTTGTGTTTTGATATGCGCTAGGGTTAGTTAGTGATTGCCAAACATGGCAAACTCAACCGGCCTTGATGGTTGACAAATATGTCATATTTAATCGGCAAACAGGGTGCCAAATCTTGTACTATATAAAATACATACACTTACTTGTCTACGGTATATATCTTTACCAACTTACAAACCTAGTATGATTATGGTATAAATGAAACGACAGGTCATCATGGGGTCAGGTGATTGTAAATGAGAACATATATCTAATATTAAAAACCAAAAACGACAACAAAATAGGATTTGAGCCAAGTAGACAAGTCAAAGCCTTGGGGAGGTCGAACTTGACTGGAAGACTAGGCCATGAGATAAAAATGCGAAACTATGAAGAGCACAGAGGCTATGTGATATGGTAAATGCCTGTGTAGCACCATTTCTAACTCCACGGTGCTACAGCTTGACATTGCTAGCTATGAAAACTTTATTCACTGGGCCAAAGTCTTTCAGCCATCCAATTGTAGTAGGTCAGGTCGTTGTAAGTGTAGTCAAATTTGTGTCCCGCTCTTTCAATCCAGGTGTTGGAGAACGACTCAATACTGTCATCAGAAATCAGATCGGAAGTGGTTTCACCACCCCAAGTCACACTGTAAAGGTAAAGTTAGTACATACTGTCATACAAACTCAAAACTATAAGGGCATATAATCAGACTTACCGCTTTGCGGAGCTAGCACTATAACCGGATTCAGCCAAGTACCAGGTGTCATCATCATTCCTCTGGCGGACTTGGTAGTAGGTACCACTGAAGCTGTTGTAGTACCTATCAACCTTGCCAACAAGTAGACCGATGTTGTTGCAACCGGTCTCATCAACAATGCTAGCAATCACAGGGTGCCAGGCCTGGTAATCTTCGCCCACCGGTGTGCATAGCCTAAAGTAGTATGAACTTCCATGACTAAACTCAACAGGGGAAGCATCATATACCGAATCATAGTTATCACCACGAGAAAATAGGTGAGGGTGGTCCTTGGCACTGAAAGTTATCTCCTCCTCTTGGCCATCTTCAGACACAGCATTTGTCTTGATGTTGAAGGTGATGTCTTCCAGAGGAACTTTATTGGTGCGCTTCTGAACATCTGCAGAAATAGTGTCAGGGCCCAGGTTCACGGTCGGAACAGCAGCGCTGGAGGCCAGAGCACAGAGAGTGAGGACACTGAAGGATCTCATGGTGATAGGGCGAGAAGATAAGGTGATGAAGGGATGATACTATAGAGTTGGCAGAGCTGTATCAAGGATAGTAAGAGTGGAGAGAGAGAGAGGTGAGGGTGATGGTGAAGGTGGTAAGAGTAAGATCCAAAATAGTGAGTAAACGAACGGACATGTCGTGATACTTATATCTTGTTTCTTAGGCTGAGGCGAGTCTTCTTTTTGTCTACATCATCTCCCCTTCTTCTCAAGAGCCCCTTTCAATACGTCTATGTGCTGATGCACGATGCAAAAAGCTTTGATATACATATCACCACATACCCAACCAGTAAGATGTAATACGTAGATAAAAGCAAAGGCACATTACAGGCCTTTCAACAAGGATAATTGTATCTACATGTAGGCAAAGACTAGTTACATCAAGTCCGGAACGACGCTATGGTCTTTAGAGAAGCTTGGGGTCTTTATAGGCCATGAGCCGAGTAACTACATTCAAGGTTGTACAAGTTATAACAAAAGAGAGATAACTAGATATGGCCCATGCTGATCACCCCAAGCACTTGGAAAGGTCAACCCATAAACATCATCACCGGAGTTAACCGGGCTTAACCCTAACCCTACCGATCTGGTAGGTTGGCAGCATTGATAAGAAGCAACAGTTCAAAGAGATGCAAATTGGTTGTTGGATAGATCTTGTGTTGATCTTACTACCTGGTATGTTGACTGTGATACCCTGGAATGACACAGATCAGAAAAGGGTCACTTAGATAATACAAGAATAGAATGTGGTTCTAAACAAGACCAACCACCTTATTCAACAACCCAAACTGGAAAGAAAAAGGAGCACTAAATAACTAGTAGATACCAAGAATCTAAAATAGTAAGTGCTTAGCATAACTATTCTCTTTAGCTGCACTAAAAGATGTAGATATGTACAAAAAATCCAAAACAAAACTTGAGGGAAAATAAAAATACAAACATGGACATTTTTGCTAAAATGTAGAACTGTGAAGAAAGTTGACTGGTCTACTATTCTCAACCTCACAAGGGCCAAACTACATACGGGGAAGAGATCTTGATACATTGATTGCTCTGGAATCAAAGGGCTTGAATCTTGGTACTTCCACACTGAGGGAATATATCATACCCTTGATGGTGTGACATTGAAAATCGGCATCGCCTTTTTTTTTTTAATTCATTTATCTTATGGAGCTATAGAGCTATGAAGATGGCATCGCCTTAATCATGTAGATGTTATGTAAGAAATTGTCCAAGAAGTTATGGGGATGAATCCTAGCCTGTGATTTGATTATATTTAACGTCTACCACATTCCTCCGCTCCTCCGCTCGACAAACTCGATAGCTTTGTATGCGGGACGACACCGTCTCCCCCGATGAATCCTAGCCATATGTCAAAGCAAAATATTCGTTAACCCCGAGCTATGAAATATGGAGCACTGTGTGAAGAAAAAATGAACCAAATGAATCAAAAATAAACAGTACAACTATAGTAAAAACAATCTTCATAGCTCTATAGCTCCATAAGGTTAATTATTTAAAGTTTTAAAAACTATAGTAAAAGGCTTGGAATATTGTGACGATGTTTTGCGGTACCGAATAGACATCATTCTAAAAATGTGCCTAACTTTCCAAAGTTGGACTCTGTTTCAAGCTCTCTTCTTATCCAATAGATTTGTCTTTTCTTATAAAGTAGTACTGACTTATATCTTTGATCCACACATTGGACATTACGAAGCCATATAAAGTAAGTAGTGGAGGGATAGTTGGTTTAGTGGATGCCAATGGTGCTCAGAAGCTTAATATGTAAGAGTACTACGTAAACCAGTAATATTGAATTTTCCATAGCTATTAAAAAAAATCAAGATTAGCAGGTTATTTTTCTTTCACTAAAAACAAAACAAAAGTTTATGAGCATGTTACCAATTACGTAAATGTAAAGGTTGTATCAATCCTCATAGCTATATAGCTCCATAAGATAAATGAATTAAAAAAAAAAAAGTTGTATCAAGCCTACTATAACAAGACTTGCAATTCATAATAAAAATAAAAAAATAAAACTTGGACCAGAACAAGAACAAGAACTATGATGAAAACAAGTATGGACGTGGAATAAGTGAATTTAGATGCTACTAAAAGAAGGAACTATTAAAAGGAAAAATGTTATATATGAGACTCCAGAGAAACTATAGAAAGACTATTGAGGAAATAGAGGCCAAAATGCGAGACTATGAAGTAGCCTAGGGGGCTATATGCCATGATTAAATGCGTCATGTGGTGGAAAAATACAGTCCCTAGTTAGGCTTTTTCCCTGATCTGGAGCCAGTTGTAATGTTGTCTTGCTTGCTCAAAGTTTGGCCTAGTAAAGATACTCCATGTTAGAGCTACTCAATACGCTTCTTACAGGATGTTAGTAGGGTAGTAGTAGTAGGACATAGAGTTGTACACCTTAGACAAAGTGTAACCCACTCTTTCGATCCATGTCAGTGGCCGCCTGAATGGTTCTGCTACCCTAGATAAGGCTATGAAGGCTGTTAGTATGTGCTGATAGAGATAGATGTAGCGGAAATTTTGTCAGGGAACTACCCTGTAAAATTCATAATTTGAGAGCCATTTGCTACTTTCCGACTGGTAGATGTGCCAGTGAGTGTCTGAGAATAGGTTCTTATGGAAGGGACCGAAGGGAGAGACGCATCGACATTGGAAAAGTGATGATCACCTAGCAAAAGCAGCGTAGCTAAGGCTAACGTGAGGGTCCCGGTCGGCTTTCGGCGGTCCCTTTATAATGCCTTCTAAGCCCCAAATTCTCAACATACGACCACAGCTTCCCTCCTACAGCCCTCGGGGGGGGGTACCTTTGAGTTCAAGTTACCTCCCCCTTTGTCCAAAGACGAATCTTCCCCCTTCGTCGTGGGTTTTTAAGAGCGACCAGCACATATCACCAATGTCGCTGTCCATTCTCTCGCATCTATTGATTTATTTCATGATGCACCTTTTGTGAGGCCTTGAGTCCGATTTCCTCCCCTCTCGAGGAATGTTCTCACCTATGACCGCCCCTTTTCGAATCACTTTCTAGATCGCCGGTCTCCCGAGTCCATTAAATTACTCAGCTCAGGGAGACACACGCAGCCTCTTTGAGGGTTCCGGATGCCCAGCCCCGTGCCGTAGGGCTGGTTTATGCGGGTCCAATTCATGGGGAACGGTATTTGATGAGGATAGGGTTTGGAGGACAGCTAGTGGCTGGAAGGGGATGCTGAGGGTCAGCTAGAAGAGGAGGAAATTTTGGAACAGTACACCAACAGCTATCGCCCAGAGAAAGGACAAAACTATGCGTAATCTGCCCGGGTCAAACCCCCGTGCCGACCAAAGCCGGCCTTTCGGACTAGTTTTTCATAGTCTCTGTTGTACGGTAAAAACACCAGGTAGCTAATCCTGGAACCCCACCCTCAGGTTGTGCTAGACAGAGAGCTCTCTTAGCCTCAGTGCTGGACCCTAAAAAGTCGTAAGAGAAGTTATGGACATTGAGCAATCTAGTTGGATATAATAGTAAACAAGTCGGCCAGACAGTGGGAGGCTGTGAACAAGACCATCGGACTATAGAAATTAGTCTCCTTTGTTGAATTCTTTATTTTCTAAATTTTTTAACTGTTTAATTATTATTATTTTTTAATTCAGTAACATGAGCTTATAGATGTCTTATTTCTAAATCTACGAACACTAATTCAACTCCATAGCGTATCTTAAACCCACTAATTGCTTCTTCTAGCGTGCTTGCAGTTCGTCTCATCTTTTGTTTGAGCCTATCTCTTATAAACTTAAACTATCCACCTTTACCTTCACGTACGATATTGTATATTTATGTCTCTATTATTATTACAAATGATACCACGCTATTGCTGCTCTGTACTTCTGATATCAAACCACATTACTCTTCTTGATACCTTGATCAAAATCTTCCTTTGGGTAGTTCTTGATCTTGTTCTATTGTCATTTTTTCATGAATTACCATACTGTGCTCCTCTTTGAGCTATAAAAAACTGGCTACAGCTTTTGAAGTAAATATTTCTAACCTTCGTCGTGCTACTCTTTGCTTGTAAGAGGTAGCATTTGAGGTGTTAACAGAAGCTTTACATCATTGTGACTTAACCCTAGCACAGCTGTGGACTAAACTTGCTCAAAATTTGATGTTTGTCTTGTTTAATGGCCCAGCCAATATACTTACATGATACCTTTCTTCTTAATCAACATATTATACTACCTTATTCTCTATTCTTACATACCATGCTTTTACGAGTCTCTTACTTTTCTACTCATATTAAATCTATTCTGTAATAACCCTATCGAATGATACCCTTTTCAATTTCATTTCTAAACTCAACCCTCTATATCCACATCACAATCAAGCAATCTCTATTTCATACCATGTCTATAATCAAAACCATATACGTACAGTTGCTAGTTTGAGGACGACTAAGAAGTGATTTATTTTGAGCTTGTTGTTGATTGCGGTTTATTAAGGTACTAAAGTGAGTAAAGTGTACTCCTAAAAAAAAGAAGACTAAGATATATAAAATTATAAATAACTGTCGTATGTTATTCAGTAAACAAATAGAAACAAGACTTTGCTCCTGACCTTATTGATATGGTTTCTTATTTTGTGGCTGGCTATTTGGAGGTAGCGGTGTAGCTAGTATAACAATCAATGAATAGTAATCATAGTGTAGTTGTGGTAAGAGACACTTGCAAGTATGGCTAACTATTGTTACAGTAAAGTAGATCGTGATTAGTCCCTAAAAGCCTATGATAGCCGCAAAAACAACTTCAATTTTTGAACTTATTCATACCAAAAGCTATTCAATTTAAATGACAGCCCTGAATTCATTGTTTTATAGTGAATTATGTACTAACAGAACAGGTATGGTCGCTTATTCTTTTACAAGCAAATTCTATGACTTCGTGTATATAAATAAGTGTGCATGGTAACTGTATCAGTTTGGAAACTTCTATTATCTTGCACTCAACTTAGTATCAAAATAGAAGCATGTAATAAGATATAAAAGTGTAATACTCAAGATATCTTATATCTAGTCATCTAACTACAAAAGTCCATGGCTAAGTCAAGACAGTCCAAGCGAAGCGATCCACCCAATCCAAAAGTTGTTTTACCCAGACGATGATGTTTGCTCGTTAGCATGCCCTCTAGGAGACGCATTGCATGTTGTTGAAGTGACGATGACTAGAGTTTTACAGTCCAGACTGTCCCGCATGAATGCCCGAATATCCTCTGGTGGATATGTATAGCCACTTGGAATAGTAACCTGAAAGTAAGTTTTCTTGCCATATCGGCCCTCAAGAGAAACATGGTTGTTACCCGCAATATTGATGCAGCTCTGGTAGGTGATTGCGAAGACAGTATCAAGCTGGCTGGTATTGGCATACATGTCATGAACTGAGCGTGGAAGACGTTGGCCGATGATACGCTCGGCTTCGGATTTGCTAATGCTGATGCGAGTCTGGGTGGTGCGTATTCCTTCATCGACAGCGTCCCGCTCCCACTTGTTGATGAGAGCATTTAGAATCTGATATACAGTTTGATCAATGGGGTTAAGTACTTGGCCGGTCCAGAAATTCTCCCATCTTTCTGCACCGGATTCGTGGCTTTCTGTGTTACTGCTCACGAAAGGCTGCAATAGTTCGAAGAAGGCGCGGTCCATGTGAAGTATATCGTGCTTGTTGTCCCATATGCGGCCACAGGACAACTCCCAGCAATAGCTTTGGTCAACGATTTCCAAGCTGTGACAAGTGGGCTTGCCATTATTCATGGCCAGGTAGTAACCTGTGTTGTTGTTACGAAGTCGGAAATACCTCCCATCACGAACGATTAGCTCCCAGAGTGTAGCGGATCCGCCTAGGAAATGGCTGTCGATCTTGCTGTATATCGAGTAAAGCGGACCCGGAGCCACCTTTCGGAATATCCATCGTGTATGGATGTTATTCGGGTCGTTCATAGCAGACAAATTGGCAGCTCCACACCATTTTTGGGTAGATATACAAAGGCCAGTCTCTCTGTTTACAAGAGCATACGAAGGAAAAGAGCGGGTTGTCTAGATCGATGAGCGTTAGTTACTCCTGCTAATACACGGAACAATGTTGTAACTCACAGGCAAAATCTTCCATGACCGGTTAGGTATATCCACTGTTTCATCTAGGGCCTCGATCTTTCGTGAATCCCAATGGTCAAGCGTATACTGGGTATCCAGGTTGACGATACTAACGAGGCTATCTGAGCCGGCATAAGCCTCAAGAAACCATGCGTCGCAACGCCTATCCTCATACGTCTCAGCCAAGACGATCGAATTCTGCTCGGATTGGATCTGGCGCAAAGAACTACCCGAGGCACGGTTGGTGATTTTGTATATTCCAGAATATCCCGTTTGAAAAAATCTCCATTCGAAGGACTCGTCGCAGCCAGTTCTGGGCTCGTCGGTGATATCTATATCTCCGAACTCATTGGTACAGAGGAATTTGCCAGTCTCTCCATTTTGTATACGAACCCAGTCTAGGCCTGGAGATGGTACGGCCTCCAAAGACCATTGCTGGTGGCTATCGCCACGGTAGCGACTTCCAGTGTTGTATTTGGGTTGGTCCTGGACGTTTTCCATAGGGACACTCATGACAAGTGCACTAGCGAGGTTTGTAATCTTGTAGTGCTCACTACAACTTTGTGAGCAAGAGTCCTCGGCGAGAAATGGAGGAACATATCAGACAAACTCACGTAGAAATTGGGGTGAATTCCCACTGTTGCTGGTAGCTGCCGTTAGAAGGTGTTCCATAGATCCCAGTGCCCTCGTTGACGGGACCCTGGTCCGATGGTTCTTCAAGAACACTACCTGTTTCAAGACACTGGATAGTGTACCCTTTGCTAGTATTGCCACTCCGAAGCCGCCAGAGCTGGTTGCGGCTGCCAGCGACGGAGTGTTGTGGCCAAGCCAAGGCAAGAGCACCTTGATCGCCAGTGGGAGCAGCAAGGTCAAGGACATAGTCGTTATATTTAGACCTGATTCGATATATGAGAGGGGTGATGAATGGAACGAAAGCCCATAGCTGCCTATGGCTATCGTCTATATCGAATGCCTTTATACCCTCTGTGGTCCCCTCACAGTAGTGAGGGTATCTATGAGAGATTGCTTTATTTGTCTCGGCATTGATGATGCGGTAAAAAGCCTCGCTGGAGAAACAGAATCGTTAGCTAATTCTAGGCCATTAGAATTTCCAAGCTAATATACGTACCCATTTACATCTGAAGACCACTCGATGCGCCAGCGCTGGGTGCGTTGACTGTTTTGCTTATAGCAGACTATGAGAGAACCGTTGGCCGAGCTTTCTTCTCCGATATCGACAACGAGATTTGAATGAACGCTGCGAATGACGTAGCTGTTCTTGTTGTCACAGGATTCGACAAGCCAGAGCTGGTTGAGAGGACAATTGAAGGTCTCATTTTGGCCGTAGCTGGTAACTCGGGTTCCTTCACCGAGGTTTAACCCCATGAGGTCAAGAACTTGATTAGGGTAGTTGAAGCTACGAATCCAATAGACACCTTCTTGGACAGACATGGTCGCGAACGGTGAAAGTGGTTGTGTTACAAAGAACGTAGATAGATAGTTGTGTGGGTGAGGTATATGTTTGTAGGATGTTGTGGGGAGATCTAGATTATACAACAAGAAAGAATTAGAACTAGAGATATAGTTGCAAAACAAATAGATAAAAGAAATATATAAGACAATTTAGGACGGGGGGGGGAACATACCAAGAAAAGAGAGGAATGATGAATAGAGATAGAGAAGTAGATGCAAGAGAACTTCAGGACCTATAAACTTAATATATAGCCATTTTGGATAGCAATTACCATTCATTCATGATCAAGCAGCCCAATACAAGATAGCATGTGATTATCGATCCCATGATACCGTGTTAGAGGTTGGGTAGTACACGGTGCGAGCCTTCATGTGGCAATTGCCGACATAAACAACAACAATGGAACTAGTTGGCAGAACAGGAGGTTTTTCCGTTTCTTGTTTGGTCGTCATACACGACAAGCGAGCCGCCAGAGCAAGTAAATTGGCATGTTTCTCCAAAGCCTGAAGAGCCAGCCATGATTGATGGCGTTGTAGTAAGCAGAGGTAGTTAGTTCTGATGGCTCGCTTATTATCAGCTACCATATTTTGAAGTAAGGCGGGCTTCTGCGTGGGCTTTATTGGGCTACATGCTCTTTCTGGAAATGTGATTTCTTGTACGTCAATATATCTCTGTATCGATGGATGCCTATCACATTCTGTAACAGAATATCATTGCCGTCAACAATCCATCCGATATAGCCTGCACAGATGTGTAGATCTATTTCCCCACTCAATCTAGCATCAAATCCAGTCGGGTACGTACATACTTAAGTGTTTTTATGAAACTAGAGATCAGTGTTTGCCGGTATGCTCATACACTAACTAAGTAATAAGTTGCGCAGCCACAGAGGATTAGACGAAGTATGAGGTTAACATCAATGGCAATGCTCTGCGGCGTGATGATAGATAATACGTCTACCTTTCTGTTATGTGGGGTCAACTTATTCATCTAACGCGTCTATCTAGCTACGAGATGGTAGATTTTATGGGGGTTATTTCGCCGCCTTGGATAAACATAGATGGCTATATACATATCTTTAGTAAGCTGACACAAAATAAAACTCGTCTTTCCAATACCAAACTCTATAATGCACGGAAGTTTAGATGGAATAAACTTCAAGATTTACTTTAACTATAAGAAGAGGTGAGCTAGCTAGCTCCATAAGATTAATGAATTAAAAAAAAAAAAAAGAATTAAAAAAAAGAATACAGTGAGCTAGCATGATACTTTCCGTTTACAGCAATAATAAATTGGTTCAACTTAAATCGACTACTTTTGCTTCATTGAAATAAACCTGAAACTAGAGATCTAATAGTTGGTAGTTATTATTTCAAAATATATTACTCTTTCAATATTTCATTTCTGTTGAGGACATACGAATAACCAGCGACTACAACAGCATTTAGCTAAGCCACAACAATACTCAAGCTTTGGTCTTGTATCTTTGCAGGCAAATTAGCAAAGAAATGTAGTCTTCTATGTAGAATAAATAAATATGATAACGACAATGAATATGTATATTTATATATTTATATCTCATGAATTTGTTGAGATATATATTACACTCACTATATGCTCATTTTCTTTTGGAGATAGTATTGCTTTGTTTATATGGAGTTATCCAATGCCAAGATAGAAGCTTGAAAGATGTTTCCCCAATTTCTTTTTCCCTTTCAATGCAATTTTTATCGAGGCGAAAATGGAGCTTTAATAGCCTATGTAGCACCTCAGTATCCTAAGTCTAAGCTCTAAGCCAATACTAGTATACAATGCAAGGCGAAGGACAACCAACTTCCCAACCTGATGATATCAAAGAGGCCAAAGTGTTCGCGGCAATTGAAAGCGGTGACGTTTTCTTATTTTTCATTTTTTATTCATTTTTATTAAGGTAGAGCTTTGGTAGCTATGTGGCACCTCGTTATTAAGATACACAGCCCTGAACTAATACGGGACAACCTACTTCTCAGCAGCGACAGCACTGAGGTACAGAACATTTGCTATGGTTTCGTTATATGCTATTCCTGCGCATTTCAACTTCTAATCCCTTGGGAAATCACCTCGTCAGGAACCTGTCTTTTTATCAATTTTATCAAGGTGGAAATGGAGCTCTTGGTAGCACCTCGGTACCCTAAGATCCCTAAGATACAGAGCTGTCGAAACGCGGAAATTTTGTTGCATGCTTCATATAGACTCGATTACACCAAAATTTTCTTTCTTACGGCCACAACCACCAGCCTCTTAGAGGCTTACGGAATAGTGGGGATGGTAGCTCCACTTAGAGAGTTTGTTTTGTGGGTCTGTCTTTTGGAGAATGGTTTTTGGAGGCACTGACTTTTTTTTTCTTTCTTATATTTGCTTTTATTACTCTTAGGTGGTAAGGGACCCTAGTACTTTGAGGCCCGGAGACGGTGTAGTCCCGCACGTACAAAGCTATTGAGTGTGTCTAAGCGGAGGACTTTGAATATCTGTCCGGCAACCAATCCTGTATCGTATGATACTAGTGACTTAGGTAGGTTAAATATAATCAAATCAAATGGGACATCATACATCGAAGTCGCAACTTGCTGGTACAGCATGTAGCGTAGCAATATTTCTATATAAGAGTGATGGCATCCCAGATGGAAAATAAGACCTGATAGCTCCAGTGTCGTCAATGTACATTACATCTTTTGAAAATCCATCTACTATATTTTTATATAAACTACTTTGAAGCATGCAAGATAAGACCGATGTCGAGAATGACGTTGTAGATCATTTGGCAACTCCTACGGCGTCCGAACTTAGCGATGATAGCCATGGCTTCACCGTCGAAGAGCAAAAGCAGATCATCCGTCGTATTGACCGGAGACTCGTGGTGATTGTCGGAGTCATGTATTGCGTCTCGCTCATGGACCGGACCAACATGTCATCTGCCGCTATTGCTGGCATGCGAACTGAGATTCATCTTTTTGACAACAAATATGTGAGTCCACGGACAAGATCTCCGTTTTTGTATCCGTTCTAATGATGGTATTGTGCTGTATGGATATAGCAAATCGCCAATCTTCTCTTCTTCGTAACATACATCTTGCTCCAGCCACCGTCCACCATCTTGATTAGAAAGATAGGAGCCCGTATCCACCTGTCCATAATCACTGTGCTCTGGGGTGGCGTTTTGATTGGAATGGGCTTCTCGAGGAACTTTGCCGACCTGGCTGTTTGCCGGGTGCTTCTGGGAGTACTCGAAGCCGGCTTCTTTCCGAGTTGTGTGTATCTACTTAGTACTTGGTATACACGATGTAAGTGCATCTAGCGTTGTGCTAGTATTATTCCCCCGGACGATCGTCTCAAGCATATAGCTAACAACTTGTGATAGATGAGGTTGGAAAGCGATACTCGGTGTTCTATCTGCTGGGATCATTCGCTGCGGCCTGTTCCGGAATCTTGGCCTATGGGGTATGTCTCTACCCACCAGAAGATTCTTGATGTTTAACTTGACTCCAAGGCTAACACTTCCCTATCCCCTGCTAGCTCATGCAAATGCATGGTTTGGCTAACCTGTCCGGCTGGCGCTGGATCTTCGTCATCGAGGGAATCCTCACCTGTGTCGTGGCTATCATAGGCTACTGGCTGCTTGTCGACTTCCCCGATTCGACCCGTTTGTCGTGGAACTTCCTCGGTCCTCGCGAGAGAGCGTGGGTAGTTGCACGAGTCGAAAAGGATCGCGGCGATAGCACGGCAGAAAAGTTCAGTCTCGGAGTGTTTCTGCGCGGTGGCCGCGATTGGAAGATCTGGATGTATGCACTGCTGTTCCTGAACACGACCACCCAGACATACGCGCTAGCATATACCCTCCCCATTGTCCTAGTGTCGAGCCTCGGCTTTTCGGTTGGGGAAGCCCAGTGCTTGGTCGCCCCGCCGTACGCGCTCTCTGGAATCGTCATGTATGTCTCGGCATATCTAGGCGACAAGTACCGACTCCGCGGCCCTGTCGTCGTCTTCAACAGCGTGATGTCGCTAGTGGGACTTGCCGTCATGGGCTTCACTACGAATCCGTGGGTCAGATACTTTGGAGTCTTCCTGACCACTGTGGGGTCCAACAGCAACGTGCCGGGCGTCATGACATACCAAGCAAACAATCTGCGAGGACAGTGGAAGCGCGCCTTCTGCAGTGCGACTATGGTCGGTTTCGGTGGCATTGGAGGCATTGCGGGGTCGCTGGTGTTCCGCGATCAGGATGCGCCTGCGTACAAGCCAGGCTACTATGCGTGCATGACTTGCGCTGGCCTGAACATTGTCATAGTGGGCATCCTGACACTAGAGTTCAAGCGGCAGAACTCCAAGGCGGCATGTGGCCAAGTATCGCTTGAGTGCGACGAGGTACGTTGTATATCTTGGGGGACACCATCTGCTGCCACAATCCTTTGCTTTACATGTACTAACTAATCTCTGTCTCTCTTCTTCGTATCTCTAGGCGGATCCAGCACCCGACTTCCGGTATACATACTGAGAACAGCCACGGATGCAGCGACAGGCGACGACATTTCGCATACGACTTTGTTATTGGAGATCACGGTGGTTACGCTACTGAAAACCCGCTACGAGCTATTTTACCCGGTCGCGGCTACTTGAATATTTGGAGAAGGAAATATCGGAGTGGCCACTGTAAATACTGGCATATCCAGCGTGCCGACCGTAGGAATCTTGTTTGGAGTTCTGTGTTGGGGAGAAGCAAAATCAAAGCGCAAAAACACTATTCAGTAGCAATCTTTTGGCCATAGGCGACCCAGCTACAAGTCACGTTAGTTTTACTGAATTTCAAAAGCGACAGCTCGATAATGCACTTACACTGGCCAGTACGAATGAATCCTTGGGTTGGCCAAGTCCTGGCGCACTTTGGCAATGAATGTCTGGACTTCGGCGTTTGACCATCCCAAGACGCGAGTTAGCATGGCTAGTGAGAACCCCTCAAGGCCTGAAGACATGTTTTCAAGAACCCAGTAGCCTGTTTTTTCTGTGGTTAGCATCAGGGTTGCACTGTTGGGAGATATATTTGCTGTAGATCCTCACCAAGTTCTTTGTATTTTTGCTCCTTCGGCCATGCGTTCTGCGGCCATTTAAGCTTCACCTGCTTGATGTTGACGAATCCGGCTTCTTCGAGCTGTTCTTTGTACTTGAAAGCGCTGTCGCACGGACGGCCAAATTGGGTTGTCGTCTGTACTAGCATGTCGATCCATTGTCGGGCAGCTGTCTCGTCGCTTAATGTTCCGTCGTCACTAGTCAAGGGACACACATCGATGATCTCGAACCAGCCATTCGGTTCCAAGTGGTTGTACGCTTCTCTGAATAGCTTTGGCCAGTCCGCAATCGACGCTGTCATCATTCGGGACATGATGAAATCAAATTTGGTATTGAAATCCCACGGCTCTTCGACGTCATCGACCCGAAATTCGACATTCTGCGGCACCAAGTCTGGCTGGATCGGACTCAGGTCTATGCCGATCACTCTACTGTCCGGAAACTCATTCGCGAAGTCGATACACCAGATGCCAGTGCCGGTACCAATGTCGAGAGCATTACGGATCTTGTGGCCATTCCGGCCGGCCGGCGAGAGATAGAGCTCGTTGTTGAAAGTCAGAAGACAGATGTTGTGCTGTAGCTCTAGACGATGCTGCTCTTGGAAGTCGTTTGGGTAGGCGTATTTTCCATCTTTGTATGCGTGATATGTCCGTCCGTTTTCTTCTCGAAACTTGAGAACCGAAGAGGTCATTGATGTTGAGCAGGTGTTATTGTCTACATCGAGGATTGACTCATCACATGACGAGATGTTGTCAACCTCCAACTCGGCGGCATCTTCCATTGTGGTTGGCTTGTGATGGTTCTTTTTGAAGATGGGATATTGTCGTGATATGAACAAATGAGGTTCTATTACAATAGATCGAGGTTACTCCAAGGTCAACAACTCTCAGTTCTCAGTTCACGCAACACTAGCAAACGGCAACAAGAGAGAAAGTATATGAAGAAGCGTCTTTTGTATTTCTTTTTTGAAGCCGGGTTAGCGTGTGGAAATAAGCAGGCAAATTCATGACTCTGTATGTAACCCACATGCAAAGGTGCGCGGGGCCTTGTAATATCAAGTAATCACTATACTTGGCTGGCTGATATATCACATCATGTAAGGGTAGTTAGAGGTACTTTCATTTGTACAGATAGTTGTATCTTATCTGTATGTCTTACTTCCGGGGCTCTAACACTAACAAACATAATTTCCATGTCTCTTATGTGGTTCGTTATCTATAACTAGGGAAACACCACATATACTAAGTTCTGATTCATACTGACGATATTAGATGAAAACAAGCAAATATTAAGGCGTAATATGCGTGACTGAATGCATTCAAGTAACAACTCTACATAGCCCGCTCAATTCGTAGTGCTTTAGTAGACTTTGTGTCCACGACAATAACAGTCAGTAGAACAGAAAGGTCATAACTATACATATACAAGTCTATTCATTTCTCAACGCTAATCAAAGTAACTATTCACTAAAACTCCATCGTCTCAATATAAATAATCACATGACATTTCTGTGACAAACGTTATTTCCATTTCAATTGTCGCACAAAGCTTTTATTAGTAGTTATTTGTCTGTGTTTGATCCTTTTTCCTTTAGCTTTCTTTGTGGCGACTAATCTTCTGAAGAATAAATGTGGCGACCTTTTATGTTAGGGTCTATGATAACCTCTGTTGATTCAAGGTTAACTGTTCATTTAGCGACGCCGACCTCGCGATAGTTGTCTTCTCCACGCCGAATTTTGTTCTTGTGTTCTGTGTTTTTCTGTTTTTCTTTTAGCTTGGACCTTCATTATGGGAGGATTTTAGCACCATTAGGGTTTCTCAATGTCTAAAGATCTACTAGGGTCGGATCCACGTGATCCACACAACGTAAAAGGCCATTTAGCTTCATAAAATTACTCAATGGTCATGTTATAGTAGCCTCTGTTAATACTTCATAAACTCCGTTATCCATAGCTAGGATCAATTAACGTTAGAAAGGATTCGAGATCAACGTTTCCCCTACAAAAAAACTGCATCGCTAGAGCCATAAGCGTACATACTTGTGTGTGTGCGGTTAAGTGGTGAATACCAATACTGCATGGGAATGTGTTGAACATTAAATTGCGCATGGAAATATAGTGGAAAGAAAGAGCGGGCTGACAGACAAACTATAGTGAAAAAAAGCAACACGAAGGAGCAATGTGACGTCGGACATTAGAGCGTTCCGTAGCGGCCCAACGCTCGGATAAGGTTTTTTATTTTTTTTTTTTTTTTTTTTTTTTTTTATAATTCAATATTAAACACAGCAACAGCCTTATGGAATGTCTGTCTTTTATCTCTTTTGCGGGCCAGATCGGGCTTTGATCTACATATGTGCTTGTCTGACTCCGATAGTTCTATACTGAGATACATAGCTACATTCTTGCTTGAAAGCGATATATTCTTCTATCTATTTATATGAATCTGACCTAATGCCTTTCATCACCGATATATCTGCAATATGTATATATCCAAAGCCACGCTCCACCCCCGGTCTTCCGCTTCTGTTGGCGTCGGGGTTGGCGTCGGTCTAGGTTTAACGGCATTTATCATCCTGGTCTACTGCTTCCTCTACTTCTACGGAGAGTCGGTAAAAATCCACCGGAAAGGCACTCGAGGTGTTGGAACTCACGATGCTTGGCACAAACATCACCGCTACAAGAAAAGCGGCCATCGTGGCCATAAAAGAAGACCATCAGAGAAGAGTCAGGGCTCTGGAGAGGGCAACGTTCCTCCAGCTGACGCGGCGCCTCCCCCAGCTTGAATATCCTGTTGTATTGGTATTGGCTTGTTGTCATCTCTTCTGACTTTGTATTGTTGATACTGTCTGTATCTGACATGTAAGTACCACATCTTAGCTAGCCCTTTCAATGAACCATGTCTTGTGTATACAAAGATACCGAAGAGTAAGATAACTTGACTGATATTTTCTAGTTATAGTGTTTGTAAAATAGCTTATACTGGCCTAGTAGCGTCGACTATCAGTAGCTATATATTGTCCATCAACCAAGCTATCCCTTTCCCCCAATCATTTTGCTTCAGTGTAAATGTAGTTCGCTACCAGTCACCTGCTCTCTTCTTGCCCTTTCGCGGAGGTGAACCAAACCACAATCTCAGACAGAAAAGCGTCATATCTGTGCCCTGCTGTGGCACTTGTTCCCGATGCGATTTCCGTTCCTCTCCGCGCCTACCTCCTCCGTTACTGCATTTGTCACTGCTGCCAGCTGTGCGGTATTCAGCTCGAGTCGGTGATAAGCCTGAGCTACCAGAGCTTGAAGAAGTCTGCGAGACACTCTCTCTAGAAATATATTTCCCATCGGGGCTAGGCGGCATATAATAAATGCCCGGAACTTGCCCATATTCTCCATCTATTTGGTACTTGCAAAGACTATTTTTCCTTTGCCCTTTCTTTCTCGGCTTCGCCATCTTCTCATCTCTGAACTTGCCGACTTTGGCATCCCCAGGGAATCCCGGAAAGAAGTACCCGATAAACGAATGGCGTTCATCTCGAACTTCGTCAACACTCCTCTTGAACTTGTGCCAGAGCTTATGATTTCCTGGACCGTGCTCCCAGCTGGCGTACGGCGGCACAAAGTCTTTCTCGTCGAAAATGTGGGCAATCTCATATTTATCTTCAGGCTTTCCATGTCCTGTAGGCTTTGCGTCGTCTGAAGAGCCCGAGGCTGAGGCATCTGTCACGGGACCGTCAACAGGCTCGACAATCCCAATGCTGAAAGCATCACTGCCTAGTACACTTTCGTCGTCTGCACATTCCCAAAGTTTAGGGTATTGCGCTTGATATGGGCCACATTGCTCAATGCCCTGGTATGTCGGCGGATAGACGTATGGTGGGTGAATTGCTTGGTGGTTCGACGGCGGGTTTTCTTGGAAGGTTTCCAAAGGCTGTGGGTACTGATTTTGTGCTGGCGATAAATCTTGACTGCTTCGCATGTTGGCTGGTGGGAACTGCCAGACTGGTGTCGAGTGAGTACATTCCGTATATTCCTCCGCACGATTCGGCGTCCATGGGCCCCATTGCTGTGGATAAGAAGCCTCCATGACGGCAGATGGAACAGAGCAGTCTCTGGGCTCGGGTAGAACGAGGTTTCTCGGTTCTCGACGCTGACGTTCCAGTGGAATGGTAGCTTCTGTATACATAAACTGGGCGGGAAAGCCGTTACCGAAGATCCAACCGCTGCCACGAACTGCAGGGTGTGCCACGGCTGGAAGCGGCAGTAAAGGCGCGGGATATAGAGTGTGATTCTGGTTTCGTTGGGCGTCTAGCGTAGCTCTGTAGAGATAACTCAAGCGGCGGCGGTCGTATTGTCTTTGTCGTAGCTCGAGGCTTCGGGCTCGTCTTTCCCTCCTCTTTTTCCTTTGTTTCTTTTCGTTCTTGTCTTTGTCGTTTTTGGCTGGTTTGGTGGCTTTGTTATGACATAAATAGACTGCTAGAAAGATGACGCCGAGAAGAACTGCCACAGAACCAAGAACGGCGCCTATAATGATGCCTTGCCCGTCGGTGTTTTCGCTGCGAGAGATAACAGAGTGTTCTGGGGATTTAGCGAGATTATAAGTAACGGCTAGGCAGAGGTTGGGGACGGTCAGAGGAGCTATCATCGCTTGAACTAACATGATGTCATCTGAAGTTGTCTTCCCTTATTGCCTTTAGTGGACTCTGGAAAGCATAGGACAGTCCTTTGTCTTGGTCGATGCAGCCGAGATGTTTTAGGTATATTTACAAGTATATTTATGTGGATATTCGCGTCTATTATTGCAACTGTAGGAGCTTATCAACACTGCATGGCAGATATTGCGTCTGAACATGTGATGAAACGATGGGAGCTAGTTGGCGAACTCTTTTGATTTGCACATGAGATTGTGACAGTCTCTTCTATAGGCGAATTCTACAAGACACAAATCACAAACAGAGAGTCGCGGCGTATTCCGTGACGGACTATAGCTTGTTTAGTGCCTTAGACACATTATGCTCTATGGTACGCAACCGCTTTTTGATGTTTGTGATAGCATTGATTTACATTGTCGTCGTGATTGTATGTTTCAAAATACACACAGTTTTGTTCTGCTAGTTTGTATCGTTTATTTCTATCCGGCCGGTGCTTTGGTGTGTGTTTGTCTACAGTGTAACAGACGGGCCAAGATATATGGCAGTTCCGTTGCCAACTTCTTCCACGGCAGCCGCAATATATTCTCCGTTGTCTACTTTGTGTATTGCCGAGACGGGGGCTATTGAGATAGACATTGCCTTGCACAGCACTGTCGAACTTGGTGTCGCTTTGGCTGTAGTCACAGCTGTAGCCGACCCCAGTGGGCGCCTGTGAGTTGCTCGTGGGGCGCGCCAACTTGGGAGAGCCTGTGAACCAGGCCGTACCACAGGTCTTGCGTGTAGACGAAGCGATGCCGTTGAAGCTGGCCCGTGGCAGTACGCGACGATGCGCCTGGGAGGGACGCCACTTGCTGTTGAAGCTGCAGGGACAACTGCCGATGGAGCATAGGATGCTAGTTTCGATTGGTATAGGCTATGGTTGGGATGTGCATAAGGTCTCTGGACTAAGACTAGACGGCCTGGGGTTTGAGTTGGTGCTATGGACACTTTGTTGGCTGTGTCACAGGAGTCCATAGATGTGTCAGTATCAGTACCACATGCGGTATCAGTAGTAGCATGACCTTTGAGTGTCATTTTGTGTGCTATCTGTAGAAGACTGATGAACTAATTTGCCGGCACTATGGCAAGGTGTAACAAGAAGCAAAAGAAAGCTTCGATATATTTCTCTACTCGCTGTGTTATGCATTTTCTATTATCTAAGTATGCGTAAGTCGGAATGCTTTTTTACACGGCAACAGCATACCAGAGTGATGTTTAGAGGTAGGAAACCTAGTATTTGTTTTCTGAGACTGGCACGAGAGTAACACATTAATTAATAATGTGACTCTTCAATATTTTAAATGTTGAAATACCTGCTTTGTGGTGGTTCCGGCTACCCATTCCTTTCAAGCAAACAACGCAGGCTAATTAATCTTGACTAGTCGATATTGGGCCTGATATCATTAACATGCTGATCCTTTATGTCCTAGAAAGTGCCTGTAGGATCAGGTCCGACTTATATGTAATTATTATGTATTTGGTTGTATATACTCTACTTACTGTACTGTATTTTTTCATGAGTTCTGTATTCTACCGTATATAGCCTCTGTTATTTGATGTAAAATTCCTCATTGATGCACACTCGTGGGTGAAAAATCCACGCCGAAGGTGTATGTAATGGTAAGATTAGCCCATCCTCGTAATAGCCAATTCGTCTATACGCTCTCTTTACGCCGTCCATGGCCTCTAATATCAAGGCGCAGTTTTCAATATACCACCCAGCCTGCTTTGAGAGGTACAAGATAGTCTTGAGATGGGCCAAGGCAAGGGTTTTACCGGAAATTCGCTGAGCATATTCAGGGTCATGGAAGTACCAAACCGACTTGCAGCCTTCCAGGTCGGTGGGCTCGCCCTTCCATTCGATTCTCCTGAGGACACCGTTGATCTTGAGAACTTTCATGTCCCGGCATACGGCAGACACGTTCCTCATCTGTGTCCACTCGGCAGATTCAACCTCGTTTAGGTTGTCGAAGGAAACCTGCGGGCCTTCGACTACGTCGAGGCCGAAGTCGGGGATCTCGAAGATCTGAGTGTATTGGATGGGGTAGATGATGGGTGCGCTGACACTCATCCAGCTCCAAGTCGGTGCGCCGCTGTTGTTCTCGTGTACGGGCTGGGATAGGTCAACCGGGCGCCACGAGATGGTCCATAGAAGATCGCTCGTCCAGTGGCCGTGGACGTACTTGTCGCTGTGCATGCGGTCTAAGAACATGGCTATTTCGTGTAGAACTGTCTCTTGGGCTTCGGAGCGCGGATGGGCTTGGCGCGAAAAAGATTCGACAGCCTTCCTCCAATAGGTGCTTCGAGCGGGAATATATTCGGTGCAGGTGTCGGGGTGCACCAGAGTCCGTTGCGGAGTTGGTAGGCCCATGATGCCCATGGCGACAAGATTCTCGACCTGAATGCCGGCAAGACACTCCCAGCGGACGCAGTCTTTCATGAAGAAAAGCGTCTGAGACCAGCGGCTGTTCTCAAGCAAGGCCACGCTACGCGCTTCAATATCGCCGTTCTCGGTCCCTACGAAGTCTCCAGGGTGGATGTAATACGCGTAATTGTCACGCTCGAATAGCAGACAGGCAAAGTTAGAAGCCTCGACGGGGTTCCGGGCAGTGAAACGGACGGCTGCAGAGCCCGAGCCAGGATCCATAGAAGTAGTAGCAGCCGTGTTTGTAGCAGTGGCGGTGGCAAGAGTGAAGTCGGCACTCTTGTATATTTCACAGAACTTTGCGTTTTCTCTAGGCACGTCTTCCTTACGCCGTTGCATGATGCACAGCGAGCTGATCCAGAGATAGCGATATCCGAGTTTTTGGGATACGTCTATCGCGTTTTGAAAGACCTCGCAAAGCCCCGAGGCGGGTATTCCGTGGTGCAGAGCATCGGACGTGTCTGAACTCAGGGCGTACTTGGCCGACTCCGTATCGCTGGGGCTATGGTCCAAGGCAATATATCGAAATGGCAGTGAGTCTGGGGACTCTGGACGAGCTGGCATAACAAGGCGAACAGCATCCCGGTTCTCGATGTTCAGCAGTCGGCTAGGGAGGAATGGCGCGCTAACATCGGCCTTGGTGCAGGCAGCGTGTGTCGATATACAGTGGTCCAAGAGCTGCCGTATCTGGCCAATGGCAGGATCTAGCTCCTGCCCTGACCTTGCAGCATTAGATGAAGATGACGGTCTGTCCTGTGCATGGCAGGTTTGGGTCTGGGCCTGATCTTCCGTCTGACTTCCGGTGCCATTCTCAGCCCAACTCCTATCTGACGACGAGTGGCGAATCCCCTTGACTCTACATGTACTGCTCTTCCACCTGCTGATCGGCCGCTTGTAGTTGCAGTGCATATTGACGGTGTAGACCGACTGAAAGTATAAGCCGTATCGATCGCCAGGGACCCACGATTCGGTGTTGTACATGCCATAGTGGAACATGCTATCGTCATGCAGCTTACGCCGGTCGTCAAAAAGGCCAACGGCATTACGGTGCAGCCTGTTAAGCAGGCGGCCCTGGTGGGCTACTAGGGTTGTGCACATGTGACAACCGGAACTGGCCGAGTCTATCACGGCACGAAATACGCGATGTGCATAGGCTGGATGGTCTATGAACAGGCCGTTTTCTATGTCAGCCGCCAAGGGCAGTTTCTGGCCTTTGGCTGCAGCATTGGCAACATGCTGGCAACTGCCACAAAGCCGATGAAGTTCCATGGTCTGGGCGGTTGCTGGATTGTCGACGGCTATGAAGGATGGCGGCAGATGGACAGTGCTCGGACTAGAAGTTACCGCCGTGCTGGACATGATGGATGGCGTCTAGAAGAGAATCCGGGCCTGAAGCCAACGAAGGTGCAGCACTGGAACAGGAACCGTACGGTGCAAATGATCTACCAACTCGGTTGTTATTATGTTGTTTGCTGTACTGACAGAGCAGTTGGAGCCTTTGTGTTTGGCATGGCATGGTGTGGCGATCAATTTGATCCAATATGGACGGATGAATAGATTTGACGACAGAAAGCATACAAAGTCTAGACGCCTGGGTCTAGAAGCCCGGGAGCCTAAAATATAGCAGCATAGCATAGTAGCATAGCAGGCTAGGCTTGGTCTAGCAGGCTTGGTGACCCAGTCTGTGCTCGGATGTTTGAATGGCGCGGTGTACACACTTACTGCAGTAGCCCATGTATATAAGGGACGAAGAGGATCGGCTGTCGACTGGCTGGTTGATTGTCTGGATGTTCGCACAATAAGGCAAAAGCAGATAGATGTCAGGTAAAAACAAAGGTATACAATGTAGGCAGTGCCGGCAGCCGCAATAGCGACAGTAACAGTGGGAATAGCAGTGCTTATGGCAATAGTGGTGGCAGTGGCAGTGGCAGTGGCAGTGGCAGTGGCAGTGGTAAGGGCAGTGACGAAGATAGCCGGCTCTTGGATAGCTGACTTCCGGTTTGTCTGGCCTCGTTGTCGTTATCGTTGCTATGTATTATTGCTGCTGTTGTTGTAGTATGTTGTGTAGCAATTGTTTGGTTTCAGGGCGGGTGAATACGCATGAATATACTGGCTATTTGAATGATTGCTATGTTGCGATTGTTTTGATATGGATGTATCTAATACGGATGTGTATGCGTAATTGTTTGTTGTTTGTCTGTTTGTGGACTTGCTGCCTTCTTGTTGCTTCTTCTCGTTGTAGCACGAAACACCCCACCTATACAATATATTGTATATATATAGTTACATATAGTTATATATACAATGCAGCCTGTCTTGTAGTAGTTTCCGGCTGTAATTGGGTTGGGCCACGCAGAGAAGTCGCTCGTCGGCGATATCAGGAAAATACCATCTAAAAGACTATCTCGAAACTAATCTAGGCTTACGAGACATCCGCGTACAAACTAAACTACTGTTTGGTTCCTGCCTTATACTCCGATACCCCGCTTCTTGTAGCTTCACAGTGAGTAGATCCAAGAGGACCAATAGAACCAATAGAACCAATAGAACCAACATGGCTTTGGATGGTTCTGGGTCATTTGGTGTTCGCTCAATGTTCCCAATTGGGAGTCCATGCATGATGCTGCATGTGCAATGTAGTCAGCATTTGAAATACTAAAGCCTCAAAGAATGCGGCAGTAAAAGGTATATGGCTATGGCTATGTATGTATAGAAATGTTGACCAACAGCCAAGCTACATATTTTGGCCTACCAAGTCTTTTCGTCGGGGGTTTTTCCGTGTTCTAAGCCCTCCAGCCTGTGCCACAGTAAATCTATCTCTATAATGTAGCCAACTCCTTCGAAGCCCATAAGCTATAAAAAAAATTAAAAAAAAGGCTGCCGCGCTCAGCTGCACGATGGTACGCATTTGCGCATCGGCCTAGAATACACACTTAACAGACATTACTCTGCATATCATCTGTAAACATCACATGCATGTATGCAGTATGCATCTACCATACATTGTAGATAGGCAGTGTATTGTACATTGACTTATACATTCATGGCTTGGTGTCGTACATGTACATACATCTTCTCTTTTTTGAATACTTGTTAGTTAACCCAACCATTTTAAATGCATTTGACTAGTTTCAAGTAAAAAATACTATAGTGATACCATACATGTAGTTAACTAATCATCTCCCATTGCTACAAATAACCCAACTATATCAATTGCGGCTCTATTCTACCTTGTTCAAGCATTGCGATACAAGCGTTGATTTAACTTTGAATCGTATTGGCTTTGGCTTCGTGCAATATCGCCAATTCTTCGAATATTTATTCCTAATCAAGAACCTCCTCGTTTTGGCCTACTACTACCTATATGTATATACATACTATAACTTGACACTCCCCCCCCTTCCTCCGGACAGGCCATCCCTTACACTCTCCAACAAGCCCATTCAATCGGTTCGTTCTCTCTTTTTTTCTTGCTTTGCTTTGTCACTAGACATTCTAGAACAGCTATCACGCTCTAAGCAGCCTACACGACCCTCTCAACGTCATGCCGGCCAATACAAGGAGCTTAATAACAAGTATGGCCGCATAATTATTTTCTTGTACATCATATTTGTATGTCTTATGTTTTCTCGGCTGAAGCGTTGTGCCCGTGCCATCCTCTCTACTTACTCTGTCCCCCCCAGTCACCTCCCATTCCCCCATGGGGAAGACCCGCAACCCGGTCGTCGCCGAAACGTATATCAGTCTGGGGATGGCATACCACCACCGAATTCAAAACGTCTAAGATGGTACAAGCTTTTTTGAGTTGGTAGACGCTTTCACTTGCGGTGGCTGCTGGCTGCCAAATGGCTAAAGCGCCTCCCCTTCGCCAAGGCTGTCGGCCAATTGATGGACTTGGTACGTGCGGTATATCCAAATCGGGAGCCACTAGTCTATTTTATTATTACTGGCTGTACATATACTTAGGAATCAGAACAAGAGAGAAAACACAACGCCCTATCCACCCCCATGGAAAGCGGCCTTTCTTCTTTAAGCCATGATTGCTACCACCAAACAGGTCAACTGACCATTGTTGATATGACAGACAGGCAAATACCTAACTTTCAGGTTGCACACTTGGATGAACAAAAGAAAGAACTATACTGGTAATACCATTGCAATATCACAAAGCGAGGGTGGCCGAGGACGTATTCCGATTTGCAATGTAAGATTGATGGTCGGGCTGTATGGTTCCCGGGGGAGTTGGTTGTATCGATATGAAAGCAACTTGGACAGATACCTATTGTACATACAGTATCCAACCAAGGTGGTATACAAAAAGAAGAGAATCAATGATATAAAAATGAAATATTGCACAGCTTGCACCACCTAGATGGGACTAACTGGCAAAAGTTGAACCGAGGCGGACTTGAACCGCCGACCTTTTGTGTCCATTCATTCAGAGATGAAGTGTTAGACAAACGTGATAACCAACTACACCATCGGTCCTTGAATCCTGGCAATAGTGGTGATAGTGGGCTCTATGAAGTGTCGTTTTCGCTGCTACGGCAAATCGCGAAAAATGACTATAAACAAACGTTAGATCATAAAAGTTATATATCAAAATCAAAGTGCATATAGTTTGCTGATGTTGGCATTGTCATTTTGTTTCCTGCTGTGGGGTAGACGTTCTATAACAAAGCCTAAATAGACCAAGTTCCTGTCTATTTCCGAAGTTATGGGACGACATCATAACATTTCTATAAAGGACCGAAAAAGGAAAAAAAAAAAAAAAAAGGAAAAATTTACTAGTTGCACCCTGTTAATAAATTTTGAAATCTTTCTTATGCATCGTTATGATCAAATTTTGGCCCGAGAAGGGAGGGGTCCTTAGTAGAGAGTAAATATTGTATAACTAACTAGTTAAGCAAAGGAAAAAAAATAAACATTCAACTATCGACTAACTAGTCAAACAAAGACCTTCTTGTATTCTGTGCTGAAAAAAAAATTGTATACCGCATTGATATTCTTCAGAACCAACCACTCACCTACATAGAAAAGAAATTAACTTATCTAGAACCAACATCGAAGCCATGCACTAGCCCATCTACCCTATACTTTATTTTCCTACACTTACATGTCATAGTCCATGACGTCAATGTCAAGTGCGTTGGTGGGCTTGTGATGAAGAAAAGAAATATTCTAGAAAAAAAACGCAATATCATGCAATCCAATCTGTACATACTTAGAGTGACTCAAAAAAAAAAAGAAGAAAAAAGTCAGATTAGATTTTCCGAACATTAGCCAACCGGGGTAACTAGTTATGCTGAAATTTCACATACAGACATATGTACGACGAACAAGCCAAGATGATTGTTTCTTTTTCCTTGGCTTGGCATTAGTGGGTAAATTTCTATTTCAGCCATGTTTGTGTTTTGAGTTACTATTTGTATCTATTTAGACTTTGACATTGATCGTTACTCTAATTATAATAGCAATGTAGCATTTGATTTTTAATGTGCCAAAAGCAATCAAGTAAAGCAGGCATTCAAGTGATAACAACGATGAGCACAAAGTATTGATTATTGAACAATGCATATTTTTGTAAAGTTTTGTATATTAACAATGAAGAAAAATGACACTTGGTATCTATTAAGAAAGAAGAAGAAAAAGGGAAAGAGTTGAGCAGGCAGTATGATACGCTCTAATTAAGCTAGGCGTCTATCGCGAAAAATAATACACGCAATAGCCCTTTTTACAGGTTGATGGAAAGGTATAATGAATGAATGTGTGTATGTAGAATGCAAATGTCGAATCTACAATATGAATTTCGTGCATGAGTTAGGGAATGGAAATGGATATCATATCGTGACAGGCAGTGAATTGGGGAACTGGAGAGGAGAAAAGCTTGCATGATAACTAGCACAAGACTAGATGCTCAGCAGGTTCGAACTTTAAACCCGAGCCTCGTCCTGAGAGGTGTGGGGTTCACCCTCACCAGAGTGCTCGGCGGAGGTCTGCTCGGTGGAAGACAGGTGCTTGGACGAATCCCACTTGTGAGAGGTAATGGGGTTGACACCGAGGATGTACATGGTGTCGATCTCCTCCAGAGAGCGGTCCTTGGACTCGATAACGAAGAAGAAGACGATGACGACCAGAGCAGCGCAGCAGCCAGCGAAGACAAGACCGTACAGGTAGTCAATGGCACCGGTGATGAAGCGGGTGAAGAAGGACATGAGGAAGTTGAATAGCCAGTTGGAAGCGGTAGCCAGGGCCATGCAGGGAGCACGGTACTTGGCGGGGTACAGCTCAGCAACGACAGCCCAGACCAGAGGACCCCAGGTGGTGGCGAATGCGGCAATGAACAGGCAGGAGAAGACAATCAGGATGTTACCGGCAACGGGGGTGTTCTGAGGGTTGACGTGATCCAGCTTGAAGTGGCCAATGAAGGCGAAGACAAAGAAGCACATCATCATCCAGGCGGCACCGAACATCAAGGCGTTACGGCGGCCAGACTTCTGGACAACGTACAGACCACCGAAAGTGCAGACAACGTTGACGGTACCCAGGATGATCTGAGTGACGTACGAGTTAGACAGACCGGTGGCGGAGAAGACAGTAGTACCGTAGTAGAAGAAGAAGTTGGCACCAGTCAGCTGCTGACCGGCCTGCAGGGTGATACCAAGGATAGTGCGGTACAGCATACCGGGGCCGGTGAAGATCTCGGTCCAGTTGGTGTCAACGGCAGCTCTCTCCTCCTCAAGCTTGACGCGAATCTCAGTCAGTTGGCTGTTAACGGAGCGGTCGTTCTCATCGACACCAGCCAGCTTGGCAATGGTAGTGCGAGCCTCGTCGATGCGGCCCTGGCGGTAGGCGAAACGGGGAGACTCGGGCAGGGCAAGGACACCGGCACCCAGGATAATAGCCCACACGAAGGAGATACCGTTGGGGATTCTCCACGAGGCAGAGTTGTTGATGCCCTCAGTACCGTAGTCGATCATGTAGGCAGTCCAGATACCCAGGGTGATGAACAGCTGGTACATGGAAACCAGGACACCACGGATAATGGCAGGGGCAGACTCAGACTGGTACATGGGGACAGCGACGGAGAGAGAGCCAATACCCAGACCGGTCACGAGACGACCGACGGCGAACTGAGCCCACGAGTAGGAGGAAGAGACCTCGACGATGGTACCGATGCAGCAGAAGAAAGCGGAAGCGGAAATGCACAGACGACGGCCGAGGGTGTCAGCAATCTTGCCGGCAACCAGCGAACCAATCAGAGCACCAATGCACAGGAGACCAGTGATGGTACCCTGGCGGGCGGCGGAGAAGATGTAGGTGCCGTTGGAGGACAGCTCACCGAAGCGGCGGGCGTAGTCGGCCATGGAGAAGAAGCCGGAGATCTGGCCACTGTAGAGAGAAGGGCAATGTTAGTGAACAGACCAGATGTTGATAGAGGAGAGGGCAGACAGAGCGAAGGACGTACCTGACGTAGCCGAACATGAAACCACCGATGGAGGCAACACCACCGAGGAAGCAGGCCTTGAAGGTGACGCGCTGGGTGGCAACATCGTCAACGGCGGAGGCAGGGCCGGCGGAGGAGGGGTCAACCTTCTCGACCTGGTCGGTCTGTCTCTTGAGGAAACCCATCTTGAATGAAGAACGGAGTGTTGTTTCTGGGGTTCCTTGATGAGAGAATAGATACTCGAAAGCAGTTCGAAGCGAGGAAGGCGAAGAAAAGTAGTAGAGGAGAAAGTTGTCGGTGGGTTTCAAAGCGAATTGAATCCAGGAAGAGTCCGATGAAGAAGAAAGAAAGAGAAGGAAAACGGTGATAAAGAGGCGGAAGCTCCTGACTTTTATTCTCGATCCGAGATTCGTGGGGAAGCCAGACCACAGTAGTTGTCAAGGCAAGTCAAGGCAAGTCAAGGCAAGGCAAAGACCACGAGACAAAAAATAGAAAAATAGAAAAATAAACAACTAGGTTAATCTCGCGTCAACACAAACTCGACTGTCTGTTGCTTTGTTCCGTACTAGACGAGTCTAAAAGCGTCCATTGACTATTCATTTCATATGTAGCAGTTAGTCGTTCGTTTCCCCCGGCAGATCTCTCAGAATAATAATTGTTCTGTTATTTTTTTTATTTTTTTTATTTTACTGTATTTTTTTGCCGCCAATTGCACTCCCAAAGCGTGCGTGGAACCACACACCCCCCAAAAGGGAAATTTCTATATGTACAATACATGCAGAGGGGCACTAACACGCTCTGCCCAGGCTCTCAGGGCGGACCCGCCAAAAACAGCAGTCTTCTCTGATATTACGCAGTAGAAAAGCGGGGTTTGCAGGGGATTATGCCGTGATGGCAGGCCCTGGAGAAAGAGAACGATAAATAATGAAATAAAATAATAATGAGCGATAAAAGAGAGAAAATAATGCTAAAATGCCGACGAGGAGCCCGGCCTAGCTTTTTTCTGCTAGGGTAGTTTAAACTTGGCCTGACCTGACCGATCCACGCTTAAAACAACCAAGGCAGAAAAATAAATTTAAGAATAAATTCCCTGCGGGTCAGGCATCGCGTGACCGAAGACTTTACAGCAAAAAAAAACACCAGTACAGAAATATATGCAGTATAGAGAATACGTACAAGAAATAGCACCGGATCGCCCGAGATTCGGCCCGCTTGTGGGGCGTGCACGAAAATCGGACAACCCAAGCCGCCTGTAATTTCCAGGCAGCGCTGTAAGGAGGGCCCTAAAGCACAGGTTATTAGGGGCTAGTTGGGCTTGTTCAGTGAGTTGTCAGCGCTGTACTCAGCGAGTCTGTTCATAGTCAAGCACTCATTCCAGAGGCTCAGTTCAGAATATACCAGTCCAGCTACCGTTCCCAGCAGAATTCCTAGAGGAAACTGAGGCTCGGCGGCTGCCATCCACTAATTAGCCGTACTACAGAAGCAATCAACCTTCCCAATGCCGTTCCAGCGTGTCCACTACTTTTCTTCACGAGTGGCTTCTCGGCTCTACTGCCATCTCTTTCGTCTTGTTCTTCTCCTATTCTTCCTCGTCAGTTCCCTGTACAAATGAGACAACGGGATCTGTATTAGTACAACTACAGACGCCATGGCTTGCGACTTGTTCGTGCCTGAATCTAGTACTAGAAGAGCAACATCATAGCGGCAGAAAAAAAAAACCCCCCAAGTTGACCAACTCAGCTCTTGTGTCACTCCCTGGTGTCAGATTGCAGAAGAATAAAGAAGGACAAAAAGAGAGCACAAGTAGAAGAGGCTCTGCGGCAGATGGACGACGTCTTGCCCGGGAGGTTCGTCGTCTGTATCGCACAGCAGATCTGCCGCAAGACACTGTACTGCTAAACAACCAACTATCGTGCGTTTCTACTTTTCTTCGCTGCATCACGTTCTTCTTGGTCTTTGCCGTGATTCAATGCAAGCATCTCGACATGGCCAGCTGATCGAAAAGCCGCTTCTCTAAACTAACTTTGTGGCATGCTTCTTGCGTCGCTTCGGCCTATTGCGCTACGTCCTTGCCGCGATCAACGTACGAGCAAGCTCGGCCGGCGATTCTCTTTTTTTTCTTTCGAGGAAGAATCGTAAGAATGTGTGCTTGGTTTTTTGTTCTTTTTAAAAAGCGGCGTCGACCGTCGTAGCCAAGTCCCAATGCACCCACCCCAATTCCATCGTCATGCTGCTCTGGCACGCACCAGCCAGCCCCGGAAAATCATCAAAGACAGGACAAGCCAGAGAGAAGAGAAAACTACGTATATCGCAAATAATAGATAATAGCGATATCAACAGCAGAATAACAGGGGGCTCACGGAAATTGAAGCTCACAGCAAGAGTCGATTCTGTACTATCGTGACCCTACCGCCCTCCATCGCTGTTACTACGCCTAAGCTCGGCCACTCTGCGGCGCTTCTCGCCTTTCTTTTAGAGAGAAAGATTGTCGCCAACATGCGATCCCCTCCCCGTCTTTCCCATCGTTTTTTCTTTTCCCCGGGCCTTGCTCCATCGCCCTTTCCCACGGGGTTTTTGGGACTACGATAGCCTTGGCTAGCTGGCTGTTGGCCTTTACGCCTGTTATCTTCTTTTTTATCCTCCATATCTCGCCGTGTCTCTCATGGCTCACAAGGTCTCCCTCTCGATTTTCCTCTCTCCGCGATTACTCCACTCTACACAGACTATGCTCTTATCCTGGAAATCTGGAGTCTTGGGGCATCTGTCGGTCATCTTGTAGTTTTACATCGGGTCAAGGCGTTGAGCATCGTCCATGTTTTTATTTCAATATCTGGAGAATATTCATGCAAAGTATACGTATCAGGGTTATCGTATGCTAGGGTTATACGTTATCGCCACTTCATATTTGGCATAGAAAAGAGAACCAAGCCTCTACTTTTCTGATATTTTGAAAAATATCAGGAAGTTAGATAGACTGACCAACTGAAAAAAACCACCAACTTACAATCTATGAATCATAGCACTGGGGATCTGAGGAACTTGACTGCCAGTATCGAGCAGCTCCTAGAAAATATATATCATCTTTTAGGCAGCAAGTAGCAGACCAAAGAGTGAAACTAAGAATTACTCATTACTCTTCAGCATAGTTAGGGTCCCTTAATCGTACAATTGTGTTGACCTTCTTACAATACAGCATAAACAAGCTCTTCTCTCAAGATACTCCAAATCACAACGGATATCCAAAGGGTTAGCTGAACCACAGCCTTGGTCTAGTCGTTTGCAATGTGGCTTGCCATGTTCACGTTCACATGAAATGCAGGGAAAAGAAACAGGTACGGAAGACTAGGAATCATTTCCTCATTGGGACAAAATAGTTTTCTGTGCGCGTACCAGATTACTCTCGTTTCTAGACATAGAGTCTGTTTATATATTCTATATAATATGTATTCCCAATCGTTGCTAGGCTTTTTTCCTTCATTGCATGCATTTATCCACCTGTTATCTTAGCATATCTTTTTTTTCTCGCCGCGTCCCATCGTGACTCTGATGCCGTCCGATTATCGACACACTTTTCTTAGATCGGTCGAGGACCCTTGGAGCTGTAGACTGGTCTAGCCTCTAATCCCACGATAACTACTTGTCTATTTTTTTTCTATTGGTGATGTCTCTCCATTACTACACTATACAACACCGGCCCTTTTTTCCTTGGAGCCGTTGCCTCACATTTGTCTCGTCTTCTCTTTTTACCGGCTTCTTTTTTTTTCTTATGCTGCCCCTAGTGTTGCATCACTACCCAATATGAATAAGAATACCCGCTAATGCTATTGTCTGGTGAAAATCATGTCTTAAGAAGCGCCGTAGAACTGACGCCGAAGAGTAGCTTAATCGGTCAGTGCGTAAGAAAATGCTGCTGATCTGATTATGATACGTATACGTACATATGTGTATGCCGTCAAGTGATCTGACAGCCGACATAGCATATCTTTGTCTGACATAGCTTGCTAAGATGGATGGAGGGCGATGGTATCTCGGCCTCATTGCCGTTGCTATTGCTTTTTTGTTTCTCCAAAAAACATACTTTTTCTAATTTTTTAATTTTTAATTTTTTACATCACACAGGTCTCTTTAAGATGGCCTGACAACTCCGCACTTGAATACATCCCCCCATACTCTCCCCATATTCTTTTCAAACTTAATTCTCCAGTCTCCAGGTCTCCAGATTGGTCCGGTCTCGTATGCCAGCCATCGACCCAGCTATATACGTACTAATAACCAGCCAGTGTTACCTTTGTTACATGAAATACCACTACTACAAATAGTCACTCCAAACTTGCATGCTTGTTAACGGCCCTTTTTTCTTCTTTTTTTCACTGGGCTTTTTTTCTTTTGTGTTAGACTAGGCCAACTCCTTCAAATGACTAGCTCGTCGTCTCGTTTTGAGACAGTTTGGTCTGATATTTCCCTTTCATCTTCTTTGGAAAGGGCAGATGACCATATTTCCATCAACTTGGCCGGTCTTGTCTGCCCGCATAACCTACATATGATACAAAGTATAGTACACACATATAACCATAGTATGACTTATACAATACAAATGTAGATGGACACCCGGGTGATAAAGATTAGCTGATTCTTTTCTCGATTCGGTTCTTGAGGCTCTGAGAGGCTCTGTTGTCATCCTTGTCGCTTGTGCTGCATTCGGCCCGAGAGGATCATACCCTTGACAGTGTCTTCTGTCGGATTTCGTTCAGATGTAGTATGATTTTCTCGTTTTCAAATATTAACAAATGACTAGTTACTAGTATTTTGTTGTGGTCTTTTGTTTAAGTACAACTAACTAGATGGCTTTAGTTATTCTCTGTAACCAATAACTATATGTACTAATATGATTGTTACTTGTAAGAAAATTAGCTACTATCGCACATGGTGATATCAAGCACAAAGCGTCGTTACATATTTAGCAATATGCCGATAAGAACAATGATTTATAGTTACATTATATTTAAATCATCTTTCGCAATAAGCAGATTCTAGAATCCCCAAGAATATAGTAATACTTTCTTCAATAATAACTCATCGCATCTCGGCTATCCAACGACACAATAACAAGTAAAATAGCGAAATGTCCAAACTCATATTTAAAGTCACGACACTAGAAGCTTTGGTCTTTATTGGCTGGTCACTTGGTCAAGTAATATTAACTTGAGAAGTGAGATGGGTTTGAGCCCAGACGTCTAATATATAGGCCAACCAGCAACAAAGTACATTGTATTAGTACACCGAGCTTGCCTTTCACAGCTTCCTTGAATCACGCCTCGTACTTAGTCCCTTTTGGACTGTCTTTTCCTCATTAACCAGAACGAATACCACTACAAAGTACATCGACAACTAGCTGGTTCTTGTGCCGGGGCATTAGCACCGAAAATTAAGGAAATAATAAAGGATTTGTGGGTTGTTGTGTTGGGCTAGGCTGGATTGTCTTCTTCTCCTCCGTAGAACAAATCTCGAGACAAGTTATGGAGACAATGCATTAGTTCTGGAGAACCAAGTAGCCAGCCCTTTTGAACAACTTTGAGCTAAAAAGCTGTAGCCCCAGATGAGCCTCCCCCCCCCCCCTCTTCTTCGTCTTCATCCTCCCCCCAACTAGTGATCCATTTCGTACATTTGATGGGGTGGTTGTCAGGGTTATGGCTGCTCTGTTGCCTGACACGGGCAGGTTTGGATGGACACATGACCTTTCAGAAACTTCATGTTCATCTAGAAAGGGGGTGTGGGATGGAGTGAAGGTAATAATAAAAAAAAGAGTCTAAGAGGCCGAAAAACTGGGGAAAGTTGCTGAAAAATCAAGCGTAATGGTTGTATACTAGTAGTAGTTAATAGTTGTTTACTAGTCGTAGTGGTGACTGGGTTTGATGGTGTGTTGCTTAATTATAAGTGTGATTCCATACAGCACGGCTAGAAGGCATGATAACAGTGTATTCAGCACGTCAATTGAGCGGAATTATTGTACAAAATAGTGACATTTAGAATGTTTCGACATCGGGCTATGGAAATCACAGCTAGATCGCGGGTTTTATACTAGATTCATACCTTGAAAGTCGTCTAGACGTTGGAATGTTTGAGGCTCTGCTGACCCCCTCGCGTAACCTGAGAAATGAGGCTCTGCGCGTTAAAAATAAAAGAGAATAGTGAGAAAGAGAAAAAATAATAGGCGGTTCCACTACTACAAAATTAATAGGAGGTTCGTGCGAAAAGAGAAAGCGCGGAAATAGGGAAAACAATAAGACAAGTCACGACTCTATAACTATGTAGTTTCAACTTGTAATAATCTACTAATAGACAACAACATGTAACTACTCTATATTGTTTCTACAAACATCAGAACGGCCGAAATTGAAGCGTGAGCTTCATATCAGATACTCTTACAATGGTACTTTAGCTACATTCTTTCCACTGCTTCACAAAGTTGCTCGAACCCGGCGAATAGCCCTTGAAAATAAAGATAAAAGAGAGACACCAGAAATAAAAGAGTCAAAAGTCTCCCTTCAATCTCCTTGTTGTTGTGAGAACTGGCACCGACCCAATACGACAAACTCAATACGACAAATTCAATACGACACTAAAAAGTCCCTTTGGCCCAAGATATCCACCGACTCGGAGCGCCCCTATTTGCTTACTCGTCACGGTCACGATAATCATGGAATGACAGTAGAGACATTTGTATGCAAATCATCTTTGTATATTTTTGCTTTGCTTGTCGCGTATCTACATGTAGTTTGGCTTGTCGAGTCTCGTACCATTGATATCCTACGACCTAGAAAATCGATCGTCTGTATGCTGTACCTCGCTAAGATCGCGAACTGACTAGTACCTTAATCGTAGTGTACATACAACATCTGTAGATCCATCTAATCTGCAAACCAGAATCTCAAGCTAGGCTTCACCGTCTTCCAAGTAGCTTCCTACAGATGTTGTCTCGGCTCCATGCAACTATACTTTGTTCTTTTTAGCAACTCAATCCCTAACCACTAACTCTACTACTACTTGCTTTAGTTTTTTTTTCTATCGCTACCTTGGCTTCCCTTACTACCATATCACCGCCTTTGAGGCCTGAAATCATTAGTCCAAGTTCCCCCCACACAAAACAGTTGTATCTCTCCTGTTTTTTTAGTCCTTCTCCTTACAAGCTTCATTGGAGAAACTGGAGATGCGTGGGCTTCTCCACAATCATGCTTTATTTATTCTTCTTGGATCGCTACGCCTGTCAGATGAGTTTATTATTATTGATATACAGGATATACAGGCTGACAAAAAATAACAGAAATTAATATATAACTACATAGCTAATCAAGGTGAGTAATGACCTACATGCATTAATTACCAAGCAGCCACACTATAGTACCTAAAACAATTTGTCTTGTCACTTTATTCTGACCTGACGTCATTAGTTTATTACATAAACGCGGCGGATTTGGCAGACCCTAGTACGTTTTAGCCAGGGTTTCTTGACAAGGTACATGAATTTTATTGGAAACTTTCGGCTGCCCCACTGTATTTGAGATTTCACACTAACTTAACCCTATGAGCGCTACGTAGAAACAAAGCTAAAGGGTTACCTTTTATTACTTAGTAGTTGTAGTTGGACTTTTTTCTCTACATTTAGTTGCATCTACAACGGACTTTTTCATCTTCCGAGCCATTAAGCCCATAAGAAAAAAAAAATCATCCCTAACAATCATCATCATTCAAACCATGATTTGAATGACAGCAGATCGAAACCAATTCAAGATTGTCGTTTCAAACTTTGCCGCTTTTGGCCGAGGTTTTCCCTTTGGAAAATAAAAAAGAAACAAAAACGTTACATATAAATCATTAAGGTTTTCGACTAACTAGACAAAGTAGAAAAAAAAATAAGGCCGCTATAGCGCCATAACGCCACAGCGTTATGGCCAGAGAACTAGTCGTAATGAGCTGTTAACAATCGGATCTTCGTACCTTTATCCCGAAGCCCGAAGATCTAAAATAACGTGGCGAGTCTATATCATGTAGAATCTACCAACTTGTACCGTGACCAACTCATCTTATAATGTGTTGAATGTATCCTTATCGAGAGATATGGCCTGGATATAACGTAGAAAGAAACCAATGAGAACTTGCATATTCTAGACCACTTAATCGTTTGAGATATGTCGATAGACGAACCCAGATTCACGAACCAGCCCCTGATATCATCCAACACGTGATGTTCGGGAAATGCCTTATGCTCATGTGCCTTGTGTCATTCTTTTTTTCAATGAGTTCTAAATAGCTGTTTAAAGTCCCCGCGTGTTCCGTATCGTTGTCGTCACAATGACGACGATGTACATACTACTAAAGATATGTATATCAGACTAAGATCCTTTCAAAACCGTCGCATTATAACACTAGCGATTTTTATCTGAACATATGGCCATCGGCTGACAATCGACCCGAACGAATTGAAGTGGGTTTAGCAACCCTATTGAATCTTCATGTTGAATATTCACTGAGATATAACCAGTAACGAACCCATCTTATGTCTTGCTCATGTTACATGTTATTGTACAAACTCTTCGTTACTAGTGTACTCACTTGTAGCGCTTGCCAAGGTTTGACCAAGCTGTATGAATATACCGAGAGCCATGTTATAGATCATTTGTGACATCAGTCAGATGAAAGACCACTAATGATCGCTGACTATCTGGCCGTAACAAGCTCATCTGTGACGATGAAAGTTGATATGGCCGTAGTGGATAGCTGATCCCGATGCCTGATCCTGACGAGGTTCGTCTTCACCATTGTCATCGGCGTCACCTTCATGATCCGAGACCATACTTGGAATACTTGACATGGACAGATTAAGCCTGGTTCTCATACTGGAGCAAACGCTTACGCTAACTTTATCTTTGTTAGACAACCTTAGCGCTTGGGTACTATGTATTTTCCCAGCTTATCTGGGGAGTGTGAGTCGGAGTGCTGTGAGCCAAAACTGCTACCTGATGTGTAAGTTTGTGATATGGAGCTACCAACGCTAGGATTTCGCGAGATTGGCGAAGAATGAGATGTTATCAAAGCATATGAATTTGCCGAAATATCTGATGGTTCAGAACTGCGTGATATCTCTGGGGTATGAGGTCTCGTAGATGTATCTGAGTTTTGTGTTGAATTGGGTGAGCTCGAGCTGTGTGAGTGGATATTAAAATGTGTCGGACTAGTAGAGTGAAAACCATGACGCGTGGGTTTATGAACTGCTGATATCAAGGCACGTTGCGATAGCTGATCCCAAGGAAAGAGTTCATTGTCAATCTCGGCAGTGAACTTGTGGTGATGAATAAATAACTGGCTAGAGAGTCGATCATCGATTGATATTGCTTTCTAAGTGGAAACAAAACTAGAGGACTACGAGATTCGACGCTACGTATGTGATTACTTAATTCAAGAGCACAGCGTGTGCTTCTGAAAGTTGGCATAGTGAAAGAAGGGGCTTCGATCAAATGATGGGCTAGAGCAATAGACAAGGCAGAATTCATGAATAACAGCAGTGGAATAGTGGTGACAGCTAAGTATTGTATATATGTAGTCTAATTTAATGTAGAAGGCACGCGTAAAGGAGCGGAAACTGAACATTGAAACGTATATAATAAAGGAAGGCACGCGTGTCTGGCGTTGACCAACTACCATGACGGCGTATGATGGCATTATGATAAAATCATTGTCTATACAAGTCATAGCAGTCACTGTATATTGCTGCATCGATAATATAGATGTGAATACTAAAAGAAGTAGCAACACGTAGTCAGTTAATGAAACTCAATGAATGATATACTTCGAAAGTCTGTATTACTTTGTTACTAGATATATCCAGTGAGGTTACAGACTACACATGTGTTAATGAATGCACAGTGATATACACTTTTGTAATAACAGAAATAAAGACTAAAATATTAGTGAAATTCTAATCTACCCTTTTGACTACAAACGCTGTCGTTTCTTTCTGAGTTTTCGTCTTTGACGCTCAACGCCTCTCTGTCTCCTCAATCTCCTATCTTTGACAAAAGGAACTAGGCGTTTCAACACAGACAACTTTGGCCCTTCCTTTCCACCTCTTCCTCGACGATGTACTGCTGCTCCAATCCCCGTTCCCTTGTCATTATACACAATCTGTCCAGAAACACCCGGATCCAAGGCTAGAATAATCTCTGCCCGTAGACTGTTCATTTTCTGGCCTTCTTCAATGCGAGGCTTCTTAGCCATGGCGCTAGATTCGCGGAGAACAACTTCTGTACAAAAGCCGTGGTGTTGTTGTGTTGTTCCAGGGAAAATATCTTGTACGCTACTATTTTGACGCTTGTATACAAATGGCTGTGATATATGTGCGTAACCTATGCAGCCGGTCGATCTTCTCTCACGTGGAGCAGCTGCTACTGTTGTTTTGATTGTTGGTGAATTATCGAGAATTTCAGAGCCTTGTTGGGCATCAACACTACTTCTTGCATATCCCCTCCGTAAAGGCTCTGTAGTGGCCGACTGGGGTATAGTATACACGGCGATATACACATCAAATAGCCACTTGATAATTTCTTCTCTTTCGCCAAGCTCTAACAAAGAGCCGTACGGCAAGTCCACATTGCAGTAGTCATGCGTCTTTGTATGGGTGTTAGTGTTCTCGATTATGGGTGGCTTTTTCTCGGCTACTATTATTCGGTGCATATGAGCTATATGCTGAGGTGTAGCTCTCAGTCCCTCAGAGCGCGTATGTCTCAAGGTAGGGAAGCTCAGACGCCTTCGAGGAGGATTATCCGGTATAAGATCTTCACGCATGAGAGTTGATGGTCGGCGACGGATATCGGGGAATAGACACGGTGCCTGTGGGAGAGCACGAGATTCCCTTTGTGGCAGCATTCTCTGTGGGTTCCGAGGATTTTCGATACTTTGATCCTGAAGAATATGAAATGGTTGACTTGACCGCCATGTAGAATGTCTCCTTAGAACTGAGAGGCTGGTTTCAGGACGAAGAGTGCTGTTGGAGTTGTGGCCATGATGTGACATTGTGGATTATTATGCTGTGTTAATCGAGATATGAACTCACGAAATGGCGATCGTTGCCGTAGTTGTATAGAATAAAACCCATAGACCTAAGACTGGTAGACTGCTATAGAGGATAGTGAGTCGTGGTAGCACACGCTGATACATTGTTAGTTCTGATCTGAAGATGCTCTTGATGCTTCACACACTTGAGGTTAAAAAGAGAAGAGCACAAAATGAAAAATATCTGACTAATCACGGACAACAGATGAAAAAAAGGTTTCAAGAAGGAACGATGCTGCCACTTTTGTGCGTTTCTATATTATGTACTATTGCCCAGCGACTGGTTGATTGTCAGCACTGGGTTGGTCTGTGGTGGTCTCATTCTTATAGGCAGCTGTAATACATGAGGCGCTGGCGTTAACTGTAATGTTTGTGTTGTGTTGAGACCATCCAAGGCTCCAACAGAATGCAATAGGGCTTGTGAGTGAGAAGGAGGTGGAAGAGGATCCAGGTCTATGTCGCTTTCATCTGAGGATGTGTAAGACTCCGAGAGTTCCATAGGATCAGAATGTAACACACTATCGATCTGATAAGATCCCACTCGACCCATGGCAGGCAGTGTTAGTGGCGTGTAGGGTCTTCGTCGCGCAACCTGCCGCTCCGGCGTAGTAGCTGACGACATAAGCCGACAGACGTGATGAGTTTCGGCAAGATCAATAGGAGTCAGGAACGCCCTCATTAGCGTAGCCAGACGCGGGGTCTCAACACGGGCAAGGCGGCCGACATGGCCGGAGGAACAGCGATCTGCGAGACGACTGCAAGCTCTACAGCAGAACGGACACCGACAGCGGGCAGCACACAGAGGGGCGCTGCGACGAAAGAGGCGCATGAGGGAGTCATAGAGGGAGCGTTGGCGGCCAGCAGGCAGCTCAGCCAGTCTCGAGAACGGACAAGGGCCGGTGGAAGACGTGAAGCGCACTGTAATTAGCGCTGGTGATGAACGCATGGCAGCTGGCGAAGAAGCTGCTGCCGATGATGGTGCGGTAGTGAGTATGGGAGAAGAGCGACTCAGGCCATACGCGTATATAATGCCGGTGGATGGCCGCTGAGACATGTTGAGCATACGGGGACACAGCGACAAGTCACTTGGTGTAGACCGACCCGTTAGGATATGGTGGATAATGGCCTCTAGAACCAGTAGGCGCCGGGTCTGCGGCAGCGGTGCGTGGGTGGGATGATCGCCGATAGAGAAAGAGTCGACATTTCCGTACTGGAAGAGGCCCGTGCCCGAGCGACCGGGGACACGGTACATGCCGAAGTTTGGCATTGCAATCGGTAGGTAGACACAATTTATGAGGCTAGGGTCTGTGGGACCAGGTTCGGGTTACAGAGCCACAAAGCCAGAAGGTGAGTGAGGCGAGTGACAGTCACAGTGACGATATTCAGATTAGTGCGACGAGTCAAAGATGGGTGACGACTATTAATAAGTTGAGATCCGGGACTGGCGTCGCAATAGCACCAAGGGATGAATAAACAAGCAGCGACGATATGGGATAAATTATTGTGCAGCAGGTAAGCTGGTATTATGGCGGTGTGTCTATGCGTCTATTGATTGATTGATGCAGTCAGTCTCAGAGGGAGCGAAGAATCGATAAATAATAACAGTAGGGAAGAAATAATGGTCGCAGCTATGCCCTGTCGGCAAATGAAGCAAATGACGACTCAAATTAGGTAAAGCCAGATTAATTAATAAGGTACAGATAACGGCGATGAAGATGAGAGTTTGATGCTATATGAGTATGTTTTGATTGTTTATTTTGAGTCTAGTCAGTCGCCAGCGCTATAAGAAAAAAAAAACAGCTTTAAACAGAAGGAAAGTGCGCCGATGAGGTAGTTGCCTGCTTACTGCTTCTTAGTGCATGTAGCAAAATAAGCAAAATATTCAGCCGCCTTCCCAGCCCCTTAAATTCCTCGCTGCTAGTAATTGCGATTTTGGGCCTTTACAATGTATGTATACAATGTACATACGTTGTACAACAAGGTAAAAACCAGTCACTGCTGCTTTTTTTTCATTCAGACACACAGGCTGTTGCTATGTCGGGACCAAGTTATTGCTCAACTTAACATCTCGACTAGTTAGTTGCAAATTGTGGTATTTGTGATAGATGATATTCAAGGAATCACGAACAACAACTTCACAAGAATTCATACTCATTCATTTATCTATACGCAATCCCGGGATTATTGACCTCTGGCTGGCTATTTATGTCTATTTCAACAACTACCCCCCTCTTGGACAACCTACGTAGACAATAACTCTTGGATATCTTCGATCCGCGCAACTTTCTTTTCCTCGTCGCCCATCATGCCTAGACTGCTAGCCAGGAATTTCTTGCGCTCCTGAATCCGGAGCATACGCCCTTCCACGCTAGATTTGGCGATGAATCTAAAGACTTGAACCTCTTCAGTTTGGCCCATACGATGGACACGATCGATAGCCTGTGCTTCGATGGCAAAACTCCACCATGGATCCATCATATAGACTGCTCGTGCCTGCGTGAGGTTAAGGCCAACACCGCCTGCTTTGAGGCTTAGCAGAAGTATAGTGAATGTCCCGGCATCGGCAAATGTAGACAACGTAGCTGCTCGGGCCTTCTGTGCCATCGTGCCGTCAAGCCGCAAAAATCGGATTCGTGCGCGGTTTAAAGCCGGCTCTATAATGTCCAAGAACGACGTAAACTGAGAGAATACAACAGCTTTTGCTGTCTTGTGTGTCGACCGCAGAGTTCGGAGATGCGCTATCAACGCCATGACCTTTGAAGAGGAATCATTCGCGCCGAGCCGCTGCAAGCTGATTCGTGGCGGTCTCTTCTCGGTGACAGAGTCGGCTATCAAATGTTCATCGACCTCATCTTCGAAGCGGACGACTTCGTACAGTTCTCTCTTGCTGATTGGCTGTCGACAGTTGACACATCGCGGTGTACGACCCTTATCAGTCTCATGGCGCATGTACTCCAGGATGCATTTCTTGCAAGCCGAGTGCCAGCACGCAGTGACCGTCTGCTCCTCCATTTCGTCTTCGGCACAGATTGGACACTCAGAGTCGGCTTCCTTGCGAATCTGTTCTAGGGCATGGGCGCCGAATGTATTGCTTTTAGCAACATCTTCATCCTCAACCTCGGCTGTGAACTGGGCTATCAGATTGTCCAAGTCCATATCATCTATCAGGCCATCGTTGGCATCCGTCAGGGCTCGGTCGGCTGCTGTTTCAGCTGCGAGTGCTTTGCTCCGGATAAGGCCGGGATGACAGCAAATCTGTCTAAGTCGTAGAATCTGTGCGAATATGCTAGTGTACTCCTTCATGACGCTTCCTCTAGCAATCCCCTCCGATAGACTCGAACGTGCTCGTGCAAGAACGTGGTCATATACCGCCCGCTCGGATTTCGAGAGCTCAACCTCGACAATCTCGACCTTCTTCGGTGGTAGAGGTACGAGAGGCGCACCAGATGGAGTCTTCATATCTTTAGTGCGTCGCATGACAAGTGGCTCAAGAACAGTCTGGACAACATCCAAGGCGCGAACAAAGTTCCGAGCTTCAAATGGCAATGTGATGAAAGTTCTCCAGTATGAAAACGCGTTCCAGGGCTCGACACCTAAGAACCGTACCAACGAGAACAGATCTTCTAGGCGGTTCACGACAGGAGTTCCCGTAAGGACCCAGCGATGCTTGGCCGCCAACGCATAGCATGCCTTGGCAGTTTTGCTTGAGCGGTTCTTGATTGTGTGTGCTTCGTCTAGAATAACGCGGAAGAACTTGAGAGAAAACAAGCCAGTGTGCATCGACTTGTCGCCATTGCGAGCTGCCAAGGCCGTGAACTCGGAAAGAACCACACCATACGATGTGATGATGACATCGGGTGCTGTTGTCGGTGACGTGCACATGGCTTGAAGGTTTGTTGTGTTCTTCTCAGTCCCATAATAGACATAGGACCGTAGGGTGTCTGGTCGACTGGCCTTTTCTGCTTCGCTATTCCACTGAGATAGTAGCGACATAGGCGCAATGACGACCGTCGTTAAAGGTGCGTCCTGAATCAGAGCTCGCTTGGAGTTAAGCAAGTCGAAGATATCAAGTGCTTGGGGCTTGACCAACGTGTTCGGTGTACTTTTCCCAGAGCTAGCAAGCTTCTCTTGTTGTTCTTTCCACCCTGGCCTGTGGGTATGTATAAGACTCAGCATTTGAATAGTCTTGCCTAGGCCCATTTCATCTGCGAGAATTCCACCACGACAAGTCTGTTCTTGTGCTTGGAAATGAGCCGACATCTCGCCGCTATACGGGTTCACATAGAATTTGATTCCGCCGTGGGTAACTGGAACAGGCTTACCATCCGAATCAGTCGTAGGCCAAGTATACTCTTCCCAGAGCGGATGTAAGGACTCTTCACGATTGGTCTTCTCGGCCTTCTCTTTATTAATCATCCAGTGAAGCGATTGGCGCTGGTAATTGCGTAGTTCCATAGCGAATGTTTCCGCCACTGTCGCTTCCGGTGTTGAGAAATCGAAAGACTGCGCTTTTCGATATAACGCATCAAGTTGGTCTTGTTCCAGCTCGGGTGTGTCTTCGACAGGTTCGGCATCAGCCTGTGATGAAGGTAAAGGCATAGCACGCGGAGTACTGCTTCCGCTCAGGACAGTATCCTTCTTCTGGTCGTCCATCTCAGCTGCTTTGAGAAGATCTTCTCGCCGAGCTTTTGCGTCCATGGCGATCTTGTTCGAGACACCGCTAGCAGATGGAAATAGATTGATCTCCGTGAACAGCTTGACGAGCGAAATCTGCTTTAAACGTAGATCCCGTTCAGCAGAAGTCTCGTCATGCTCGAATATTCCCCGTGCCGAGTTATCAGGTCCGTCGAATTTAGCAGAGTCGAAGGCCGATGCCAACAGTTCTGCCCGTAGCTGAATGAATATGGTGTCATTTGTGCGCAGGCTGTCCGGGGCATAGACGACGGTTCCCTCGAACCTTGCAATCTTTTGATCTTGTAAAGCCGATATCCAAACCGCTGCTTCTTTGGAGAGACGGCCAACTTCTTGGCCAGAACCATTGGTGAATCTCACAACTGAATCGACTTTACCCTTGGTGCCACGAAGAGCAGCGCCGCGGGCAGGTGTCTTTGGTTGAGAAGGCTTATGACGCTCAATATTCAACTCATCACCATACTTGATGAGTCCTCTTCCACTACGTGTTGCCCAGCCCTCGACTCCAAACGACCCTATGTACCGCCCACAAGCAGGCAATTCTCGAGCCGGAAGTTCCCGCCACATCGACGTTGCCACAGAGTTTGCTTTGGAAGTTTGAACTGCTTTTTTCTGAGCAGCCTGAAGACTACGCCAAGTGCCATCAAAAAACATATTGACCGCTTTCTCAAGATCGTTTCCACAATGGGATCGCAGTAATGAAAGTATCGTGGGTTTTACTTTTTGTCCGACGAAGGCCTCGAATTTCGCATCGTCGAACGCAACGGGTTGGGGTTCTGGTGGTGGTTGGTCTTTTGGTGGTATGGCTTCAACAAATAACGAATCTTCGTCTACTAATTGTGGCGGTTGAGGCGAAGCAGGTCGTTTCAGGGACGAGGTTTCTACTCGATGTTGCTTTAGGTCTTTCAATGGCGTCTGTATCAAGGCCGCTTCTGCATCTTCGAGTGCCTTTTGTTCCTCGGCTGTCATCTCAAGATCGGTCATTCCGTAGCAATCGCCAGAAATAGCCTCTGGCTTCTTCTCTTCGGGAAGTGCTAGAGGCGTAGTCAGCCCCAGCTTTGTGTCCTCCTCTGCTTTCACATATGGCTCTGGCGGTGTATTCAGGGACGCAGCTGATTCTGCTTCGCTTTTTACGTGGATCGTGGTATCAACCTCTGTGGTTTTAGACAAGCGAGTGAAAAATCGGCTTGGCTTCCGTTCTGGGGCTCCTTCGACAAGAGGCTTTCCGATAATCCCTAACGGTCTGAGATATGACTCTGTGATGCTCATGCCTAGCTCAGGCTCCGCCTTTAGACGAGGCCGTTTTGACGGCGGTTGCGGAAAATCGGGCATTCTTTATTTTGGCGTGTATTATCGTGATGTATATTCGGTTCAACTTGGTTCGGAGGGGAAGAAGGGTTTAGGTATATATATGGTTTTCCCTTGATTCGTTACAGTTCGTAATTCGTGAAATAGGTCTACTCATACAATTGGCGGTCTAACAAATTAATCAATATAAAGTAAAGAGAACTAGAAGAAAATGGAAGATAATATAGCTGCCGGTAACAACAGCTTGGTCTATTTGAACCTAGCCAAGCATGTGCTATTCTTATTTTCACATAAAGATGTCTTGAAGAATTTCAAACTCATATAAATATTAATCAGCGTCAGCGATCCTTAGCACGCTAGCGCGATGCACTCTACACGTGGTCATGTGATATGCGTATTATTAATCCTATTCTACCCCTGTTTATAATACCAAAACAACAGTTGGTTAACATTCGTACATAATACTAAAATACATATATTCTACATCAAAAATACAATTATATAGCCTCTTTTGACAACGCTCTCCATATCTTCCATGGGAGTTTCCAGCTCTGTCTAACCTGCCATGGGTCGAAATTCACCTGTTCTAAGCTAGATAGGTATTCGCTTATTGGCACAGCTTCAAGGTAGACACCAAAAGCTCTCTTAATCTCACTCCACTCTTTCCCTTCTTCTATAGATTGATGATCATGACCTTCTTCATTGACATGCTCGAAATCGTGGCCTACATGTTTACCTGATTTCATGTTAGTGATCATTTCCCTGGCCGTGAGAAGATGATCGTTAGCTCGAGTAGCTATTTCAAAGATGGCGTCTTGTAGACCTTCTGCCTGGGGACCTTGACGAAATACGTCTTCTTCCCTGACACCGTGTCGAGCTAGGACATCTAGCGGGAGTAATAATGTTGGTCGTCTTCTGTCACCTGTGGGTGCTGCTAATACGGGAACACCACGCAATAGGGCAACAAGGCCAGCGGCCTTTCCGATGTGACTTGCAAGATGATCCGCTTGCGTAGTTTGAACACCAGCAGTTGCTAAGATTGCATATAGCATGCTTGCGTATGTATGCTCAGCATTCTCTTCAGCAGCTGCTGAACTAACGATAGGTCTATTATGCAGGCCTTTGCTTCTGGTTCGTATAAGTCTAGTAGTCCAAAACCGCAAACTTGCAGGAGATGCGAGAGGGTTTCGCTCTTTATACGAATCTAGTGCATGTCTGAGAAGGACACAGATCGGCTCTCGGGGAGGCGATCCTGCGAATGTCGCAGATATGGAATCGGTCCAAAACGAGGCACGTAAGTCCCGGAGGGCGGGAGTCGGGGAAGTGTCGGGAAGACGGACTAGCTCTGCGTTTAAAGCCCGTAAGGCTAGGTAAATGTCTCGTGCAGAAGGAGGTATAAACCTGCGTATCAGACGGGTGTCACGGTCGGCATGACTAAATAATGGAACAAAGGGTATATAAGTCAGTGAAAAGTATATGATAAAGAAAACTACTAGCAAACAGAAGACCTGTCGTGATAGAGTGATAAGATGATGCACACTTGAGTTGCGTCTCACAGTAGGCACGAGCTTTGGAGACATCAGCCGAAGAAAAACTCGTTGACGAGTATCGTTTGGTGGAAATTGTTGATGGTAATGGCTTGAGCCATAAGATCGATCTCGTCGTCCGGATCGAGAGTATAGAGGCCATTATTCGATTTGCCGGACTATGCTGACTAATAAAGAACATTGGGTGAAAGACCTTTTATACCCAATCCCATCAGGTTATGCAGAACACTAAAATTTAATGAGACCAGCAACGTAGGATAAATAAACAAACAGAGTAACAAGAGGTTAGGAGGCCTGGCTACAAAGATACTCAAAAGGTGCTCCCCCAAAATAAAACAACAACACATTTCTTACCTGAGGAGTTAATGGCAAATTGAATCGTTAATCCAATTCTGTTACTTTTGATTGGCCTATCGACTAAGAAATATGGAGCTAAAGCTCTCTAGACTTTCTGGGGTCATGCAACTGCAATTATGGGGTTTAACTGCTAAACAATGGCGGGGTGCCTTCCTTCCGCCGTGTAATTGATTTGTTATTATTATCGAGCGCCCCTGCCGTGTTGACAAGCTCTAAACCCTTACCGCGGTGATGTATATATCACGTGACTGGGACATGAGCTCTTTGGTGGGGCTATTATCATTTTTGCTATATGCGAAAGAGACGACTAATGAAAGGTTCATATAGAAGCTTTTGAGTGATCAAGTCGCGACGAACCTTCGACGCTAACATAACCAAGATGCTGTATGAGATGATTGGAATTGTAAGTACGTCCCGTTGAACTCCGAAAGCTCGGCATGAAGTTAATATCATATAGGTGAGACCCGGCAAGCTGGCCGAGGTTAAAGAGTGAGTGACACCGATACCGACCGAGATATATATTCCACCCGACTAGAATCGACAAACGTCATTATGACACCCGAGCCTACAAGGCTGACTTTCTTTTTGCTTTTGTGTAGAATCGCCTTCGCTATAGGCCAAATCATCCTCAATGGCGGCGGTGTCGTACGCAGCATCGCTAACTGGGGCGTCTACGACCTACCAAACCCCGTCGTACGTCACCAGATCCAGCACCGGACAGGTCACTACTTCGTCATGCGCTACGACGCATCAACATCTACACACGAGGCAATTCGCAGTAACATGCGTCTAGATCCTCGAGTGGTTCGCTCTACTCATGTCAAACTCGGTGACGGCAAGTTGAGCAGCCTCGTTAAATACGGCCCGATCTACTGGAAGAACGGGAGCAATGTATAGGCAAAAACACAAACAAACAACAAAACAATCAGCCTCAAAGAGAGATCGGTGTTTGGGCTTGTATAATATCACGACCTTTTTTGTATTCTATCAACCATTTTCTGTTTTAGTTCGCATATATCCGCCATTGTCTTTTATCGTTCGGTGGCATTTAGATAGGTGTCACTTCCCATGGACTGATGAGATTCATCTGCAATGCTCGCGGTGGATGAAATAAACTTCACTATCAGTATAAAAATAACAAGTAAAATCGATGTCAAAATAGCACACTTATGAAAAAGAAAAAAAAAGGTAGCGGTTGATTAAGTAATGATTTCCGGCTTCACCATGCAGATTAGTTGGTCTATACGTTTTGCTGCTGTTAAATTTCTCTCGCAAACCTAGTCTTCCATTTCATCACGCTCGTTCTTGGTTCTTGGGTCACCATACTGCTTGTAGAACCACTCGACAAAGTCATCGATGACGCTTGGCCAAGCTCCATCCTCATTCCAGAACGATAGAGTCTCATCTGCAACCGACTTGCAAGCGAATTCAAGTGTCTGATTCCACATGTCCTTGTTTACAGATCGAGAGTAATTTTGATCCAGGTACTCAAGCCAGGTCTTTAGCCAGTCTCGGTTTGCGGTTTTCCATGACCAACCGGGCGCCTTGAATAAGAGCGTCCAGTACACTATAGCGTTTTCGAGGCTGAGGGACTTTTGGTCTGATTCCTTGCCAATTATGAATGCGTTGCGGTAGACCTGTTTGAAATAGGCTGGATCAGTTGATAGGGCGCGGATACGGTCCTGGATATAAGCGGCATGTGCTGCTTCGTTGGCTTGGGCACTACTCAACAGTTAGTTGTGTGTTATGTCATTAGTTATTGGAGACACATAGACTTACCAAGATGACTTCCAGCCTTGGACATAACCTTCACGGGTGATCACGCTGATGGAATTTGCTTTTACTGTATCTAGAGCAACAAACATCTCTGCATTTTCAATGTTGACGTGAAGCTTTTCAACTAGATAAGTCATGATGGATTCAATACCCATCTGATCGGGTAAATCGGACGAGACTAGTATTCGATATTGTTAGTCCGCCATGTGCAAAAGTGGTTACTAGAGATGTAGAATAATTTCAAACCTCGTAGCCCATCGAACATTTTACTCAATGGTGCGTCCAGAGAGTTTTGTGTGTTGGTGTCGAGGAACCTATTCATATGAGGTTAGCTACTTGATAATTGGGCATACAAGACGGCCATGGTGCAGATATAGCATAGATGTAGCATAGAAAGGAGCCCATGTCAAACACTAGCTTGATATATATAGCATTCGAATAGATATTACCTAGATGGTGGCATAATGCGTCTATCGGCTAGGTTGGATATGGAATCACGTCGTTTGGATACCCAAGACTGGCCAGCTAGATTCTTCGTAAGGCCGCGTAGACCCATGACGAGATTCTTGATGTCAAGTCTTGAACTTGATATAAGTGGCTATACACAGATAAAATAATGGCGGTGTATCTTATCTTGATCACTGGTATCAAAATGGGGAAATAATGGCGGCAGTAGGATAGTATGACGATGTTGTAAGATGGTATTAATAGGAGGTAGATTGACGATTGTTTGTGTCAAGATTGAAGCATCTCACACTTGAGAGTTATTGTTTATATATATGTCTAACCAGTCTAGCGCCGAAAAGCCTTATGAATAGTGGTAGGTTGCTTATTTAGTGCACTACTTTCCAATAGCAAGGAATTAAGAGGAAAATTCAGAGTAGACAATAGTAGGGCCTAAACGGTAATACAAGAGCTCTTGGTCTCGACCAGGGTACAATAGATTTGATCGAAACTTGACTCTAAAAAAGATAATGAAGTTCCGTTCCATGTTTTGTATCTACATGCAGCCTGAAAAAAAAAAAAAACCACTTGGCCTAGGTGTTTGAGCCGCCATATAACTGTATATCCCGCGAGGCACTAGCGCATATGCATATCGTTGTATGCGTGTAACAACTGCTAACGAATGCTGCTGCTTCCAGTAGGCCTAGTAGAGTCATGTAGGCGGTGGGCTTTACGGTATGAGGATTATCTACTGTCAGTCCATGCTCAGTGCATATGACCGGGCGTTGTCTAACAGGTATTTGACTTTAAGGGGTTTTGGGCCACTCCACAGGAAATGAAAGTTCCGTGATCATGCAAACATTGGTAACAACATTGGGAGAAGAACAAATCAACTTACGCGTGAAGAGCCTCGTTCAAGTTATAATCTACAGATTTCAAGAACTGACGGGGATATTTGTTAGTACCGCTATGTTATACTGCCAACTATAGCGTAGTGACTAACTCTTTGTGCTGTCTTCTCACTGGCCCCAGTCATTTGCTGGAACTGGACCGTCATGGCCCTTATCACGACGGCAGATGGCATATTGATAGTTTTGCGTCAGGGTAATCTTCCGTGGCAGAGATATGTAGTGTCGAGCGAAATTCACTATAGGACCGACTAATTCAAAGCACGATGGTCTCTCTGGTCTTGGTGTGATTGAGGCTCGAGATAGTCGTCAATTGTATGGTGAGACGAGGCTGGCCAGGTGGTTAAGGCTTTTGTGATAAGTTATAGCGGGGTCTTTTCGAGAAAGTAAGACGGCTACGAAGGTCGTAAACTGCGCCGGTCGGGGTGAAAAAAGAGAGTAGGATGAGGAGTAGAATTCGGCAAGGAAAAAAGAAGAAGAAAACCACAAACGGTACAAACAGTTGCCGGTTGATCGAGATTATTGAGTTGGGTGAGGCAGTACTGCGTTATTGGGCAGAAAAGGTTCATACAATGAAGTGATGTCGGGGCTGCAAGATAGGAAAGACAAAGGGCTAGGAGTGGTACAGTGAGTGGCACACTGTGACATTCATAACTATAGAAACCCCGTTATTGCAGTATTGGCACAGTGTAAATAATACAGGGCAACCACTTTACGCCAAAAAGTGAAAAAAGTCGCGGGTAGACGCGTTCTAGAAATATTATTCCCAAGATTCATACATGTCATGCTGAATGTTTAAATACCACATCACAAGCCAGTCTTTCTTTATTTTTTTATATCTAGCAATAATATAGTCCCTTCTTAATCTACCGCTTCTCTTTAATTCGTCTTTGTTTTTTACATAACACCCATACCATATATCAAATCGTACCTTTGTTTATATTGCTCTAACCAAGGCCTCATCGTCCCCGATATATCGCATTCACACTCTATTGCGCCGTTTACGAATCATAGCTCTCTACTAGCTGTTTGTCTATATACATCTGAAATTACCACGGAAAACTACCCGTAACATCACTATGGACCCCGATGAGCCTCTCAGTGCCACCAATGCGCTCACTGGTGTAGTTGTGTGCTGTACTAGCTTACCAGTTTATGAAAGAGTAAGCTTAGACTCTACTTGGCTGGTCTTTGTCTTGAATGCTAACTCAAGTTTAGGAATCGATTGCAATTACGACTCAACAACTTGGCGGCGAGCACATCTACGACTTGACACCTGACGTTACGCATCTTCTAGTCGGGAAATACGATACTCCGAAATACACTCATGTTGCGCGAGCTCGACCAGATATCAAAGCCATGGATCCAGCATGGATAAACGCCGTACGAGACGCATGGAGAGCCGACCAGTTCGATTTTGCTGAATTAGAAAAAAAGTACACATTGGCGACGTTGGAGACCTGTGGATCAACAACAAATGCTGAAGGCATTGTCTCTGGAGAGCGTGGCAGATTAAGGATTTGTCTCACGGGCGTCGACGATCGTGAGTTATACTATGTGTATGGCCCTTTACCGTATACTGCATTTGATCTAACTCGTTATTAGCCCAGGAGCGTGTACGCATACGCCAACAGATCGAGGCCAATGGCGGCATATATTCAGGCGAGTTGACGAAATCTGCAACTCATCTGATAGTATCAAGGCCGTCTGGACGTAAGTACGAGGCCGCCCTGAATTGGGGGCTTTATACTGTATCTGTGGCATGGCTCACAGCAAGTATAGAGAGAGGCATGATTCTCGACGAGAAATGTTTCAACCCTCTTCTACCGGCGGATCAACAAGGCGCTGGAGCCTTTGTGCCACGTGAAAATACCAAACGCAAGAGAGCTCTAGCGGAAGCTGCAGCGGCGCCAGATACAAAATTACGGAAGCTTCGCAAGACAGCAAGTATGAAGCTTGGCTCTCAACATGCGTCTGTCTGGACGTCAATGCTAGGCGGGAGCAAAAATCCCATTGCTACCGTTAAAGAAACTGAAGCTGAAAAGGCGGCAGATCCCTTCGATGAGTCTATCATTGCCGATGGTCCTGACCCAGAAGAAGCGGCACCTTCACCGGCACCAGCAGTTTCTCCAGTGGTACCACATACAGACGCTTTATCTCACGGTACGGCAACATTTACCGGCTGCAACTTCTACATTCATGGGTACAAGACTCAAAAGTTGCGCATAGCCCGTCAGGCTGTGGCTAGCCGTGGCGGGACGGTATGTAACTCTGTAGACGAAGCTCAAGCTCTGCCTTGTGTTGGCAAGCGGTTTGTGCTTGTACCTCAGGATTTCCCGTACAAGGAAATCGAATCTCTCGCTATAGGAACGGTTGTTCCCATAAGTGTTGTGACCGAGTTCTATGTAGAAAGGTGTCTATTCGCCAAGTCTTTGCTCGACCCCAATTCACACGTCATAGGCCGGCCGTTCCGTAGTTTTCCCATTTCCGAATTCGAGAAACTCCGTATCCACGCATCTGGCTTCACTGGTATTGATCTTCATCATGTCTCTCGAGCTATCAGTCAGCTAGGTGCTACTCTCTCTGAGTACTTCAATGCTCAGTGCTCAATATTGATGCTGCGATCTCTTGCTAAAGCACGCAAGGAAAAGATCGAGGCCGCCATTCAGCAGGGTATCCCGATTGTCAGTATCGACTGGCTTTGGGCTAGTATAGAGCAAGGAAAACGGCTTGACTGGAACAATTTCAAGTTCAAAGAACTGGAGCAACACGCCTTGAAACTACGCAAAAGCCAAGATGCATTACGCCACAGCCGGAAAAGCTCGTCAACAGCATCAACAACCTCCGCTAGTAATCAAGACAAACAACGAGACGCTCCACGGCAAGCTGAAAGGAATAAAAATAAAGCGGGATCGTTACAGGCCCCCCCTATGGCAGGCTTCGACCCAACAGCGTTCACTAACGGCAAAGTCAAGTCGTATCCTATCGCAAATTCAAAGAAGCAAACTTCTCGGAATGTGGCATCTACAACTCCTACTGGCCCTTTGTTTGATGTGTCTGATAATATACTCAACAAAGCTTCAGATTCAGACAACAAGACGACAGCGCCCAAGAAGGAGACCACATCGCAGACCTGGGGGCCAACGACTAATACGTCAGTATCGTTTGCGCAGGCGATGCTGGATGAGGAGTCAGACGACGACGATCTAGAAGCAGTGCTGAAGCCTCCCTCGGATAAAGGTACTATAGACGGTGGTTCTCATCAGCGTAGTATCAGTGCCGAGTCAGCTGGAGTCGGAGCCAAAACCGGTGTTCCGGAGTCTAATGTAAAGGTAGCAGAGCGTAAAGCGCTATCTGATCAGTTACTCAACATCTTGGATAAACACATAACTACTGGTGCCGACTCGGGTATCAGCGATAGCGGGACATCAGCACCAGAAGCAGAACCACGTAAACGTAATCGTCGTGTATTCGGACGGAATATGAGTAGCATGTCGTCTGCTAGTCACGAAGCCCCTGCAAGTTCTAGCAATGGCGACAATAACAATACTAATAGTAACAGTAATAATAATAGCTGGCCAAGTGTTTTCTCCGAAGACGGAGTAAATGCAGAGCAGAGCAGCGTTCCTGCAGCTACTCAAGTGGAATATGTAGATCCAGAGGCTTCCAAGGTTCGAGCTAAGTTGTTGAACAAAATGAAGGAGGGATCTACGGGGTGCACATGATTTTTGTAGATGGATAGACAAAGCAAAGAGATACATCTTAAGCTATGAATATGTACTCATATTATGAAACAGATTTCTGAAAATTCAATATCTAATACAAACTAAACATGCCTTTCTGCGGTTGACTTGGTGAATGAATATGTGTATGTTGAAGGAGGTTAAACGGGAGGGTTATAATGAAATATTGGTTAGGGTTAACACATACCATCAACCTGCTGATATTCTATTTGTGACGTTAGATGCCATTTCATGTGGCATTTTTTAACTAATTCAGACCCCGAAGATCAGGGCCATGCGTCAACTTTCCTATCTTGGAACCTGGGACGATCAGCACTGTAATACAACAAAAGGCGGCCTTACCCGCCCTCCCGTTTTGTCATGCATACATATGTACATATCTCTGATTTGAAGTGGACAGCTTTGGGACCTTTTAGACCTTGAGAAGTGTCGTACCTGTACATATGCATGTTAGCCTTGAGTCCTTTCCTTCTGTCTAAGCGCATTCATCTTTCAGCGTGTCATTCTTTACACTGTTTCTATTCAGTTCTCAATGAGCCCCTAAATCGTGATACCCCTAGCCACTATACTTCTCCTGACGGGTCCATAGAACAACCAAGTATGTAGGTCACGTCTTCATTTCAGGGTTTCTTTGAAGATCCTTGACCTCCCTTTCTCCCCTGGCCTTTTATACTGTTCGTCATGGAGAGAGACTGTTCTTTTATATAGCTTCTAGCATCCTACCGCCCAAAAAAGGACGTCTGCAGTTGTTGTTTTCTCCGTTTTCCCTATCAAAAAACGAACCAACAAGTATATAACATCTCACTCTTATTCGTGACTGCTTACCTTCTCGCGTTGTTATATCGATCTGACGTTATTTCTTCCCTCTTGTCACGATGCCACTTTCATTCCAAGACGCCTTTGAGCTTCATACACTACCAAATACTGATACGTCTTCTACTACTGCATCGATCAAACGCTTTTATAGTGCTCGGCCAGCCTGGGCTCCCTCGGGCAATAATAGCGATGGCATGAACAGCAGAAATAGGGCAGCGTTCGGAGGTTGTGTGTATGCCCAGGCTATGTTAGCAGCACAGCGGGCGTTGTTGGAGGACGAGACGAACCCAGCCGTATTGGGGATACATGTGAGTGGTTCTTATTCTTACTTTCTTTTTCTAGGGTCTCGATTCTTAACGCCTCTTACATTGGCTGTAGTCTTCCTGCTCGATTTGCTGCATGTGTTGTGTGAATGTCACTTTGAATTCATGACATGACGATGTTTGATGGTTATGGACCACATAGATGGACGAATGCTTTCACCTTTTTGTTTCTGCTCTGTACCATGGCGATACGATGTTTTTGGTTCTCTTTTATACTGACCCCACTCACCAGACTGTCCAGGGAACTTTCAACAAAATCGGGCTTACTGACCGGCCCTACATATTCGATGTGACGCCGGTGGCTTCGAGCAAGTCCTTTCTAACACGATTGGTCACCGTTCGACAACCCTCTGTGTCCGCTGTAGCCTTTGTGCAGTCGTCCCAAGCCACTAGTTCGGCACTTGTAGCCCCGATCGCAAATCAAGCCACTGCCTACTTTACGGATGATGATGCGGCAGGACCGCTTGAAAGCGTATGCTTCTCGGCCCTCATAACGTTTAAAGAGTCTGTTCCTGAAAAGCCACATGCGCCTTTGTTAAGCATACAGGAAGCGTTCCCACAAGAGTACGCGTCAATACTGGCGTCTCGTCGTCGCTGTGCTTGGGCTGTCGCGGGCAGTTCAGGCACTAGTACCGTGTTCCCTGTAGCAGCTGGCTTTATCGGAACATCACCACCTGCGATCGAGACTAGAAGGGTAGACATGCGTGCATATAACTCTGGACGCCCTGTCGCCGCACGCCGGGAGCTGCTTCTGTATCGGCTGCTTGCGCCGCTGGACGCGTCCGATCAAACAGCACATGCAGCAGTACATGCATTTGCTTCGGACCGGAATGGGCTGGTAGCTCTAGTCGAAGACGTCAACATCATCGGCGAGCGTGGCCTCCAAACCGGCACCCTGAGCTCGGCGTTCTACGTACACTGCAACCCCCCAGAGCTGGTTATGCAGCATGGCCACGCCGAGGCTGATGAGGTCTGGTGGATGGTGGAGGCCATGTTCCCTCGCGCCGAGGCTGGCCGTGGTGCTATGTTTACTCGTGTGTGGAATCCACGGGGAACCCATGTGGCAACCGGGTATCAAGACGGCGTGGTACAGCCGGCCAAGGTACGGAACTCGAAGCTGTAAGACTAGATATAGCCGGACATACTTGGCTTGTATAACAAATATCTAGAGTAGCGCGGAGCGATGTGAAACAGGCACACACGATATAGACATTTAGGCGCGGATCTTGCATTCTGTTCATTTCATTTTAGATAGTTAGCGGTGTCTCGATTTTTTTTTTATAGAATTCATGATGTGTATCACACCTAATCCATTATCATGCACCACGATGAGCAAATGATAGACTGAAACGACTTATTTAGTAAAGCCATTTATGGATCCTCGAGAAAAAGGAAGCTGGCAACGATCTAAATTGTGTGTTATGCGCCCTTCCACGTGGGCTTTTTTCGGGTTGTTTACTTTTTTGATTCGAGGTCGTGGAAAATTACGGAACTCACGGAAAGCTTTACAAAGCCAGAAAGGGAGTGAGCGAGTGCATTAGTCAGGCTAGAAGAAATCCTCTGGAAGATAAATGAATTATTGTCGCAAAAAAAAAGCTTCGGCGGACTATGCAATCCGGCAGTTTACAATATTTGCGGCCTAGCCGAATATTTTAGTCAATAGTGAATAGTGATACCCTCTAGTTTTGATACCATGAATAACCTGTTACTTGTTTGGTAGTGCTTGCACTTTCCGACGCAGAGACTCGATGTAATAATATGTGCCGCTGTTATGGTAATTTCCCGGTCTGCATGACTTCCTCAATCGTTGCTAATTGTCGGCTCAATATCTATAATGCATTGCAGAAAGTCAGGTGCACCGCACAATTATTTCCTCGCCAAAACCTTGGGTGCTACGATATTTTATCGGTAATATTGTATAGCATGTGTTTACAGATATTGAAGACTCCTTGAAGCGGCGACTCATTTTCCCCTTTCATCGTCGCTTGCATTCCGATCCCGAATGAATGTTTGCTTTTTCCCCTTCTTGTCTTCTTTTCTCGTTTCTCGTCGTCATCCTTTCAAAGACATTGGCACTGTCTGTCTTGTCTTTTTCTTTTCTTCCTGTTTTCTTGCTCCCTGATCTCGCTTCAATTAAATGCTACCTTGTGCTAGGTTATCCCATAAGCTCGATCCCGCTCCGCTCCTCTGGCGCTCCTAGAACAGTCTTTGAGCCATCTTGTGTATAACATATGACGAGAGTTATTGACTACGCATTCGTAGGCTGCGCTTAGGATAATCGGAGTTCGTCCTACGTATATTGCAATCTCTAGTTCTATCTCTCGATATACCATTTTCAACTATCCTAGCTCTGAATTCTAGCAGCTCATTCAAATACAACTAATTGTAGCTATACCTAGAACTTCTAGTGATACCCTGTAAGGTTAACTCAAGGCAGCAGTCTACAGCTATATTATCAGATCCTAGGATTCATCCATTGTTTGAATGACGTTTCCACTTGGCTGACATTTGAGAAAGCTCGTATACTAGTGCAACTACAAAATTTATGTTTTTTCTCTGGTCTAAACCCATACCGAATATCTATATTCCCATTCTTGACTTGACTAGAGAGGAATAAAAAGGTACTATGCTTACCTAAAGGTAAATATCACTACCAGCTGCGTATTGCCACCTCTAAATACAGCTTGCTATGCCCAAAACATAGTTGGACTAATCCGGATCCATAATCACAAGCTAAAATCTGCCTATAGCTTAGGCTTAGCTTGCCATGAAATCCTGACCTAAAATAAGGAGTGCAAGATACAAAAGGAATACCGATGCTATATCTATTTCTGTCCGATATTTATTTACATCGTCATTGAAGTCCGCCATGCTGACTGTCGACAGAGCACGAGCAAGCCACACAGATATCGATACTTGGATCCTGCATCGAGAAAACACAGATTACCTCAAGTAGAGTGAGTGGCTTTACTTTATTTTATATTTCCGCCCGCTACCCTATTGCGCCGGTCCCTGCGCTCGGGTCATCGTAAAGCTTAATCGCTCTCCATATCAACACCTGCGGCCGATTGTGACGAACCCAGTATCGACCCGACTGTGTACTTGCGACGGCCCAACTCATCTAGTTTTGTTTTTCTTTTCCTTTCGTCTATCACCCAACCTTATTATTGCTTCTCTTTCTTCTCGAAATTGCGCCCCGCGACTGATCGCAAGCTAATCCGAAACTGCCGCAGCCATTACAGTCACGGCAAACAAGTACAAATCTACCCTTGGTTGGGTTTTCCGCTGTCGTCAGCATCGTTTGCTGCGCCTACTACCCCAGTGACTTATTTTGTCTACTACATGTATCTATCTATCGATTGTTGATTGGTTACCGACCCGTCCCAACTTATCGCTTTATTCTGCTGGAATCGCATGGCCTGACTACGATCGATATATCTTGTCGATACACTACATATACGTCGATCGCAGATCTGTTGAATATCAGAGTATTCGTCCAATTTTTGCTCCCTGTAGCGGAAGCCATGGACGATGGCAGCTGCAAAATTTCGATCATCTACTCCTGTCCTTGTCGATCGTAGCGACGGTACCTTACATTCCCGAACCTATCCTCATAATAACGCTGTCAGTCAAGCATCTTCTGATATGTCGACACCTCGGATTCCTCTCTCGCCTTCTCCGTTGCCTACGCTGCCGACAACACCAGCAGCTTCCCATTCTAGCAATGCTTGCTATGGCGATGCTCAAAGAGGGTCACCGTCGTCTTGTACGTCCGCTATGGTGGAAGTCCGCCACAATTCTTCCAAGTTCCAATCTAGCGGAACAATGGAGGAAGAAAGGGATGCTGATCAGAAGAATCGTGGTCAAGCACGCTCAAACCCTACCATTCTGAGCAGTGGAGGCTCATTAATCGGTGCCGGCGCTGCTTCTTCGGTGCCTATGAATTCAACTTCAGCAGCTAACAACAATCTTGACCCATTATCCCAGGTTAGTAATTCATCCTCTTGTTACCAATACTATTTTACCATCCTTTCCGGCGACATTTGTTTATTCAAAAAATTGTTGAATAAAATATGCGAGCTCGTACATTCTCGTACCGAGAGCGAACTAGTCTAGCAGAATCCTTGAGATTTTGCACTGTTGAATCGACAACATACCTTTGAGACTGGCCAGGGTTTAATTATCGCTCTTTAAGAAGAAGAGAGGCTTCTTCAGTCTTGACTATTAGAAAAAGCATTTCACACCTGGTTAATGTACTGAGGCATCACTATGTCTAGCTTTCATACAACATTCACCTGACTTGAATCATCACCTAGTTCCAACTGACATGTATGTAAATTGTATAGCAAATATTATTACGCACCTCTACCAATGAGGCTTCACATGCCCATTCACACTCACTTTCGCTGCCACTGCCTCATCCTCACTTACTTGGCCGGATCCCTGGCCGGGCCAACAACCCGAGTACCGACTTGACGACAAGCAAAGGGACGGGTAGTAGATCCGTCAACCATTCTCGTAAGACGTCACGGGCAACCGGTAGTGAAAGCACCCCATTATCATATAGCAACATAGCAGGTGACTTCAAGGAAAAAAGGTAAGTTACATCTAACTTGTGTCTTTCACCACGCAATGCTGATTTATAATCCTTTGTTTCCATAGAAGAACTTCATCATTCTTCAACCGATTTAGCATGATGGGTAGCCGCCGTAAAGAAGGCTCTATTGCAGATGGCGAGTTCTCTGAAGTCGGTGATGTGCGGCAAGATGGGTCTCGCGTCCTCATGTCTCCGGCCGCCAGTGGCTTCATACCACACCACAAAGAGCCTGTCAAGTACCAGCGAGTAAAATCCAATTGCAAACGCAAACAAGAATTTGGCTATATATTCCTCGCACAAGAACTCGCACTTTCACGTGACGCGGCTACGGCGAATATATTGCTGCCTACTGGTGCTAATACAGCCACTGAAGCCAGCGAAGTCACAGGAGCCACTACTAAAGCAACATATGGTATAGAGACCTCGACTTCCCAGATACAGCCCGTGAAACCATCACGGCCTGAGCTGACGTCACACGATGGCGCCGTCTGGTGTATGGAGTTTAGCCAAGATGGAAAGTATCTTGCAGCAGCGGGTCAAGATGGAATCGTCAGGGTCTATTCCGTCCTGTCGACACCAGAAGAACGGCTCAACGAAGAAGACAGCGCTCCTGATCCATCACATGGAGAGCGACTCAGAGCGCCTGTCTTTAATTCTAAACCAGTTCGTGAATTTGCCAGCCACGAAGGCGAGGTTCTCGATCTGACCTGGAGTAAAAATGGTTTCCTATTATCTTCGTCTATGGATAAAACAGTACGACTATGGCATCTCGATTACCAGGAAAGCCTTTGCATCTTTAAGCATCCGGATTTTGTCACTAGCATTGCCTTTCATCCCCGCGACGATCGATTCTTCCTTGCTGGGTCGCTGGATTCTGTGCTTCGTTTATGGAGCATACCGGATAAAGCGGTGGCCTTTTCAAGCCCTGTTCCTGATCTCATCACTGCAGTAGCATTTTCACCCGATGGCCGTACATCAATCGCCGGCATGCTCAATGGTGTATGTATGTTCTTCGACACAGAGGGCCTCAAACTCCAGAAAGAAATACATGTGCGATCATCTCGTGGCCGCAATGCCAAGGGAAGCAAGATTACTGGTATTGAAACTATCCACACACCCGGATTCGCGGGTAGTGGCGGAGGAACTAAAGTTCTTATAACCTCAAACGACTCACGGATTCGTCAGTACGATCTTGCTGACAAGACACTCGACATGAAGCTTAAAGGGCACGAGAACGCATCGAGTCAAATTCATGCCCGCCTAAGCGACGATGGACAGTATGTCATCTCCGGTAGCGAGGACAAGAGAGTTTTCATCTGGCCGACAACCACAGCTGACTCGGAGATCAAAGACAAACGCCCACTCGATTACTTCGACGCCCATGACGACATTGTCACAGTCGCTATATTTGCTCCAACTACTACTCGGCGACTCATTGGTACATCAGATGATCCAGTTTACGATCTATGTAACCCTCCGCCTATCAAGCTTATGAGCAAAAACGAAGCATCCACCAGCCAAACATCTCTCTCCAATGTTCCGATGCGAACAATGAAGCCCGAAGAATCGCCTGCATACATTGCCCGCTCGGCACACAATGACGGAAACATCATCATCACTAGTGACAAGTCGGGTGTCATTCGCATCTGGCGCCAGGACTGTGCTGTTGCAAAGCGCCGTCATGAAAACATGTCCTCTCATCGACTGTCAACACTCGCGCGTACTGGTAGTATCATGACGCGTGCAAGCTTTGCCAGTTTTGCAAGCAGTGGTCAGCCATACTCCCGCCGCAGCTCCATATCACAGCTTAATTCCATGGCCGCTGTTGGAATGGGCATCCGAACTCCCCAATCAAACTCGGAAATTATCAACTCGTGGCGTTACGGCGTTGAAGATGGAAGTTCTCAGCGAAACACACCGAATAGCACCCAACAACACGCTTCCGCTATATATCAACCAAGAACACCTATCACTGATTATGACCGCTCGAAGAGGATGACTATTGTCCAACCCCAAACGCCGCCTGATTCCGGAAAGGCACACTATATCAATGGCACTCTAGTCTTGGGTGATACCGACAATAACTATTCCATAACACCTAGTGGTACCCCAAATCTCCAAGTCCCACCAACACCAAGTTTTTCACATGTGTCAGAAATGGACGGCCAGGTTGAAATTGAATCTGTCCAAGCTCAGGAAGAACCTACTGATTCGACACCTAGTGATGTTGACAAGTCACAGGAACACCAAGAAGGTATCATTGAAGGTTTCTTCAACCGGTGGCGTGGTCGGTCTGTCGGCATATCTATGGCGTCTGTTACGACTGCTGCCATTGCTGCTAAAGCCGCCTTCCTGTCATCTGCCACAGCGCCTAGCGATGCTAGCAAGGATAGATCCGAGGAAGTGTCTAGAGACCAGAGCGTTGCCGAGACAGAAGCCCAAAATGGATCTGGAAGCAGCCAAGCACCAGCAGATAACAATGCCGAGGATGTTAGCTCTACTCCAACAATACGGAGTAACCTACTTTTGAACCCTCTTGCTCGAGCAAAGAGAAGGCTTAGCATTGGTCCAGCAATCATAGTCAACGATGTTGAAGGATCAGAAGCTATCGCCGCCGCTCCATGCACTCCAGTGGAAAAAAATGCACTGATATCTACAGAAGTAACAACGAGTTTAGATAAGGCGACCGGAGTAGTATTGCAGAGCACGCCAGAGCCTATCATCAAAGTGCCTATGATAGGCGAGGAATCCGACGATAGTGAAACTTCAGGATCATCTTGTGCGGGATGTGGACGTCGTAACTTTTATATGCGCAAAATCGGTGGAAGGCCTCGAATTCTTTGTAGTGGGTGCGGTATGCTGGCTTCTGAGATTACCCGCACGAAATAGTAGACCATATAGGGACTGACTATTGAAGGCAAACCGGATATATTTGTATCCATCTAGAGAGGGGTCGTTTTACGAGGGCTTTGATTTAAATCATGGATTGAGGGTTTTCTCCCCCGTTTTTTTTTTTTGAAGAACAGCAGTACTACAGATGCGGTTTTGGTTATACTACTTACTACTTCTCTTTCTCTTTGTATATAGTTTTTTATATTTAATTTAAGCTTTGATCACTTTGTTTATGGTCAGGATTGTTTATTTTAATAGGTACATGATTCCAATTTGTATATACATATGATATCACATATAAAAGAGGCTATTCAGCTGAAACAATATATATATTACTATGTCATTGTAAAAGAAAGTTTCGATGACTGCCAAAAAGCGATAGAAGAGCCTTCATATAAAAAAGGTAGCCCAGCAAATATAGAGTCGCTAGCTGAAGATTGATGAGTCGTTTATTCAAAGGGGTTGTGATAAGAGACATAGTAGGTATATCTATTGTGAGGGATTCAAAAACAAACGGAAAGGCGCGATTACAATTGAGCCGTGGTGTTTGATATGAGCGTTAAAAACGACGATCTCGGATAGATTTGACTAGTTTTACATGGTTGGAAAAAAAAAAGAGAAAAAAGTCCAAGCAAAAAAAGAGTTATATCGATAGAGATAAAAGAAGACAGAAGAGAATATTTAATGATCGGACTTGGCCTGATTGATGGTAGCCTTGATAAGCTCGTTCAGCTTAGCGGGTGCAGCACCCTTGACTTCTTTGACAGGCTGACCGTTCTTGAAGACGAGGAAAGTGGGAATCGAGCTGACGCCGTACTCCTGGGCAAGATCACCGACATCGTCGATGTCGATCTTCGCGAAGGCGATCTTGTCGGGAATGGTGTGGGCCGAAGACAGAGACTGGAAGAGAGGGCCGATGGCCTTGCAGGGAGCGCACCAGTTGGCCCAGAAATCGGCGATGACGTAGGTGTTGCTCTCAAGCAGGACCTTGAAGTCGGCGACGGTGGAGATGTTGCGGAGAGCCATTGCGAAGGTATTTGTTGTGGTCGGGAAGGACAAAAAAAGAATGGTTGTTCGTTGGGTATGTAGTGGCGAAGAGTGTAGGAGGGAAAGAAAGTTGATGGAAAATACTAAGAGAGCAGGTTGAATTGAGGAAAGTGGAAAGTGGGCAGCGAGAGCGGGGCCAGCGGGGTCTTTCTCTCTTTATAAAACATCGCAGTTACTGTTTGAAGAATGTGTATGTATGTGTGTACAGCTAAATGTCTAAATATGTGCTTCTCTATGTAAAGTAAACAATGGCCAGGTTTAGTTATTAGATAAAATCTAAACCAAAGCACGTCATCGATCTACGTGTTATTTCATTTGTCATTTGTATCCCAAGATTTGAGGAGTACATTGTGATTAGCACTCCGAACGCTACATTGGCCACATCAGGCTCCAAAGTCATCTAGAATGTGCCGTCTTTGATGGTAATATCCCTCGCGTCGCCCATATAATTCGCCAGCCTCCTCAACAGCCATCATCTTCGCTTCCAGACAACAGGCTTATCCAATCCAAATATTGGTTTTTGCTTCCTTCGTCAAAATCCCAAGGCCGGAATTCGGAACACGCCGCTGACAAATATTCGCTCGCTACAGCAGAGATCTAGTGACTGTCTAGGTAGTAATAGGCATATGTATAGTATATATGTATGACGTCATCGCTAATGACCGAATACCGCAGCATTATGAGATACTAGTGCTCGGATCTCGGAACATCCTCTTCAACTTAGTCACCTTCTCCTCTACAGATATATCAGCACGGATGTCTTCTTGTCATGCATAAATTTAAATCAATTGGCAGGCAGCCCTGCGGTCGGAGTCTCTAGATATTATCATTATATGGTACATTAAGCTAACGGGGAAGAGAAGAAAGGGGGTATCTTTTGCTGTGTTAACGTCACAGCTCAACAAACAAAAGCAAAACGGCCAGCCCATAAGAAATCCAATTACCTCACAACAATCACGCCAATCGAATCGCTAACGCAGTCATCCCTGGAGCCTGTCCAGCCAGTTCGGTGATCAGTTCTCGTTCTGTTCGATTGTGTGTGTGCTGATGTGAAAGTCTGTCACATCCATCATCACAGGCAGCAGCAGCAGCTATTAACTTAACTGATATGCCTAGCCTATTATCCTGTGATACGTCAACCCCTTAGTCTACCAATCTAGCAAATGCCCAATCTTTACGTGCCGAGTGGCCAGTGCCAGTTACATTATACTTCAGCCAGCATCTCCATCCCGAAGCTGGATCGCCCTCGATGAAGCCCCATCCTGCGCCATCGCAGTTGTCGATCTTGGCACATTGCAGAACGCAGTCGTCCCAGGTTGTCACCGTCGTGTGAGTGATATCATGGGCTCCATCTTCGGATCCCCAGTCCATACCACAAGTCTGCAAGAACTGCCTCGATGTCGAAGTATCGGTGACCAGCGAGCCAGATGTGATGGGACATGTCAGAGTGGCGGTGGCGACCGCCGAGATATATGTGCCGGTGGTGGTGGCAGTCTCCATGGTAGTTGGCGTGGCGGTAGAAGATACAGTGTCCATTGAATCAGTCACAGCGGCGTTCTCGGAAGCTGGTAGAGAGGTTGTGGCTGACGGTCCGGCTGTGGCTGTGGCCGTGGCCATGACTACCGTACTAGTAGTACCGGTTGAATCAGCAGATAAACTATGAGAATAACAGTAAGTAACGCTGTGTCTGTGTCTGTGTCTGAAACAATAGATCAACAACTTACGACGAATTTTGGTTCTTGTTTTTTGCCTTGTCCGAACCCAGTCCGATACCCAAACCAACACCCAGTGCAACTCCGATCACGATGAAAGCAATAACACCGCCAATAACCCAAACAAACCAAGGCCGTCTACGCTTTGGCAGCTCGCCAATCGACCAGCGATTCGTCGGTACCGACCATCTGCTTTGCTGAACCTCGGAAGCCTGGAGCTTTTCTGAAATCGACGCGGTCGTCCGAGAGGCAACAGTGCCAGTAACTTTTTTTGCCGATGCTCCCAAGCCAAGGGCGGCGCCGAGCCCAGATAGTCTTGATGGTGATCGTGATGAAACTCCGGGGTTAAGCATGGCAGGGCTTCTCTCGCCGTGGATAGAACCCGGTGGGCTCCCCTCTTGGTAGAAGGTATACTGAGTCGGGCCAAAATCATCGGCCCAAAAGGTCTGTGGCGGGGCTCGGTTTGAGCTGATGGTTGTCGATGACATGCCGCCGTTACGCGGTGATATAGGTGTAGTGCTAGCAACACTTCTGACCGAAGGGCCACGAGCAGGGCCTCTTATGCTAGTGCCCCGGCCGCCAATGCTTGTCCGGCCCATCTGCGATTGTGAGGCCGAAGAGTTAGATGCTTGCCGGGCATGGTTAATATGAGCTTGTGGTGGCGAGGAAGGCGATGGGAAGTTGGGCCCACTGGCATTCGAGCCTGCGCGAGAGTGTGTATTTGGCGCCATTGTTGGCTAGTGACGATAGGTAGGCAAGAATAGCGCGATGGTGAGAATGTGTTATAGCGGCCTGCCCGACCTGGGATTTCGATCGCTGTGCATCAAACAGGACCTAATGTGTATCTGTAGATGATCCAGATCCCAGCCGTGCCAAATAAGAAGAGAGTTGTTGGTTGCCGAAGTGAGAAACTTCAGCACTTGTAATATCTGCCGACTGATATATTATAGACAGGAATATGGAATAAATATCAAAGGACAAACAAAATAAGAAATTCAAGGTACTAAGTTTAAAATAAAGGAAAGAATCACAAAAAGTAAGTGACAGTTGACAAACGGACGGGAAAAAAACGAAAGAAGAAGAGAAACTAATAAGATAAGAGACAATAGCTTCTAAGTCCTAGGAAATAAGAGAGAGATACCAACATGTATATCGAGGAATCTTCTTCTATTCTATTAGATTGGTTGCAAAGTAGGGCCAATGTTACTCTAGCTTGATGAGAGTATGGGAAGACGAGATTTATCTCTCTTTCTCTCGCCATGATTGTTTCTGTTTATAAGCCGCATCAAGAGAAGAGAAAAGCAAACAGCGCCAACAAAGTCTGCCCCCTCTCCTCATCTAACTTTGACTCTATTTTGTAGCAGTGTTTCCATGTACAAACACGGACCTTTTTTTTCTCATGCTGTCGATGCCAGGCTAGGATCTAGACTCAAGTCTTGTCACGCCCGTGCCCATATGCTCATATATCAGCATGCAATATAACAGATACATGCTCATATGCCAGCCAGTTGGGCAAGTCAAGCAGTCAGATTCAGATTCCCTCGCCATCTCCAGTACTCCAACCCAGGTTCATGGTATGGTGTTTGTATGGTAAATGAAAATAGCGTTATTCTAGTCCGTCTTCCTCTTGAACTTCTATATGATTCCTTCAACGGTCAACCAGCCACTTGAACAGTATTGTGCATACCATACAGTATTAGTTGCTCGCCTCCTAACAGCGGCAGCCATAGGAACTCATAAGGAGCAAGAAACACTCGCCTGAGCAAGCCATTATTTGGTATTATTGGTGACAGGCGGTCCAAGCGGTCTTGTTCTCATGTAAAGTGGCTTCTTTACTTGATTTCTCTACGTAATCCTCTGTTCTAGAGAGTTCTTCTGTATACCGAACTCTGTCGACCACTGTAAATTGCACCGTTGCACTCGAACTGCTTCATCTCGGTTCTCAAAGATGCAGGGGTTGCAGTCCCAAACTTGTCCCAAGATAGTGCCAAAAGGCCACGAGTTGGCGGGGACCCTGAAACGAAAAAAAGAAAAGAAAAAAAGAGACAAACAGTTGAAGAAACGGCAAAATAATAGTGAGTCAAGAAAGTCAGTCAAGTGACAAGAAACAAAATATCCCGATCTGTCCCTGACAATGAAGAAAATGTCCGTTTCTCCGATCTGGTACCAAAAGAGCATGCATATGCAGTAATCATACATTGTATCACATTAGAACATTGCAGTGTACCTACATATATGAACAGATATATAAAAATGTAAGCAATACATATATGCAAGGTACATACATGATGATGTAATCATATATATTTATACAATGTACAGCTATAATCCACTCAGCCTAGTGTTTTGGGGGTTTGTGGGTCTTTATTTGTTTATGGCAAGCACAGTGAGTCGTTACTACAACTACATATACACTTTGCACATCTGTAGGCATAGGCTTTATGATCTCATATCACCAAGGCTATGAACTCTATTTGAGCTGTTCTCTCATACAAAAGGAAAGACAAGAGTAATTGCATAAAGACGGACTCATACAAAAGAATTATTTCGCTCAGAATCTGGCGTCCTTTTTTGGCTTGTTTTTGCTGCCCGGGGTTCTTTTTTTTTTGCGACGAATTTTGGCAAGTTGAGCGAAATATCGAGATCGAGGCTCCCGAAAATAGGGATTCAATTCTGATTGTGTTTGCATCTCAACTTATTTGTACTGAGTAAAGGTTTGAGAATCACCGGGTTTCCGACTTATCCAACGGTTTTTTTGTTAATTTGCCTCTCGGACCTAACAAACAAAAATCGATCACAACTGAGACGCTATTTGTAGCATGTTGTTGTTCACGTTGCCATTTTAGATTTCCAGATAGGCAGCGATTTACGATGGCCTTTGAAGATCCCTGGAACGTGGAGATCGACAAGCCCATGTGCTAACCCTGATAGACCCTATTGTATAGCCCTTGTAATTACACGTCAAAGTCAAGTTTAGAAACAGTTTAACAACGTGATATTGAAGTGTATTAACGAATTTGTTTATTTAAAAAAAAAAGATAGCTGACATTTGCCGCCTGTTTTATGCTAATGAGAAACTAAGATGCACTAACGCGCAGACCCTGTCTGTCTAAATTACAACCCCATCTACAACCATGGCAGCACCAGAAGTATATGTATCTAGAAGACTTGGCCACGGGTCTGGTTGATCTTGCCAACATTGACGTTCTTCCACAAGAATACGCAAATCATAGCTAAAGGCATCGAAGCCGCACCGGCAATAACCATCTTGCGCTGCACGTTTCCGTAAGCCATGACGATGGCGTTTCTAGTCGCGCTACCCCAAGCGAACGATAGCTGGATGGGCAAGCTACCGTAAATCTTGCGCATATTAGCCTTCTCATCATCGGGAAGGTACCTGAGTAGGAGCTGAGGTAGCTCGTTAGTCCAGATACCACCGGAGATAGCACGGCCGATGGCGCCTCCGACGGACGATGAGAGACCGATGAGAGCCAGCATGATGGTAATTTCGTTGTGGGCGACGGCGGCCATGACGGCTAGTTGCTCGCAGATGATGATGGTGCCGGAGGCAACGGATTTGAGGATCTGGCACATGATGATGTAGCCGATGTAGGTGCTGGGCCGGCGGAAGTAGATGAGCAGACCGGTGGATAGGCACGCTAGAGGAACTGCGGCCACGGCAACGTACTTGTAGTGGTTGGTCTTGCGGATGATGCTACGGGAGAAGGTTAGTATCTCTTCTAAGAGGGGATTATAGACTGGTAGCGAGAAATGGCTTACTATCCGACACAGGGACCCCATGTGCATGACACAATGGTGTAGATGTTGATGATGTAGCCGGCCTGGGCAACGGTCTGGCGATGGACAACCTGCAGGTAAGACGAGAAGTACGAGTCCCAAGTGCTAAAAGAGATGTTAGTGGACGTCAACAGACAGCATACAAGATAACTCGATAACATACCCAAAGCTTAGCATAATGGCACTGGCAACACCAGCCGAGGCCAGAACGGTTCTATCCTTGAAGAACTTGAAGGGAACCAGAGGCGTGGAAGCACCGAACTTTTCCCAAACAACGAACATAGCCAGCATGGCCACACCGAGAATAGGTAGAGCAATAATGTAGCCAGTCTTCCAACCGTGGGGGGCATAGGTAACCAAGCTGAAAGGAAGAAGCAGCAACGAGAATCCAGCAACGCAAAGGAACATGCCAAGCACATCAAACTCCTTGTAGTAGAAAACCAAGTTCTGAACAAGCGAACGCTCACTCTTAGGGCGAGGGCGAAGCAGGCCAGCCTTGCGGGCAGCGCGCTGATGGTGGAACAACATGCCGGCAACACTTGAACCGATAGCGGGGAAGATGATAGCAAAAGCACCGAATGCCCAGCGGAAGTTGGACGTTTCCAGGAACAGCTTGGCAACCGCCGGACCAGCAAAAGCATTACCGATATACGCCGTCGAGTTGATGCCATAGATAATCATACGGTTACGCAGAGACGTAGTATCGGAAATCAGAACGGTGTGGATATAGCCGATCCAGCCGCTTCCGACTGCCCAGAAGACCTGAGCGGCGGCGTAGGTCTGCACATCGTGAGAGACGGCGAGGAGGACGAGTCCGAGAGCGCATAGGAAGTGGGCTAGGATATAGCCTTCCATACGGCCCCAGATGTTGATGACTCGGGCTAGGGGAATCTGAGTCACACCACTGGCTAGACGGGCGACGATACCGGCGGTCGAGGTGAGTCCGTGACGGCTGAATGAGGATGTGACATAGGGAGACAGATTGCTGTTCATCTGCTGCTGCATGGAGTGGGTGTACGATGTAATGTAGATGCTACATGTGGAAACTAATGGTTAGATAAAGGTACCATTGGCTTCGAGTTGAGTATTAGTGGGAAACATACCAGATGTACAACGCGATCATAGACTTGTAGGACCAGTGAGAAGTCATAGCAGTCATCTTCTCAACACCGTACTGCGGCTCACCCTCAGGCTCGCCTTCCATCGAGGCTTCAGCAGAAGTGACCTCGGCATCTTTCTTGACAGCAGTAGCATCAACAGCATGGCTTTCTTCCTCATCAGAAAGACGCATTTCAGTCTGGGCCGCAGGAACATCGGGGAAACCCATAGTGTTTAGAAGTCCAGAACAGAAATCGTGAAGATGCTTAATTTCTTTTTTTTTCTTTTGGTTGGTTGAGGTGCTAAGATGCTTGATTCCTGTTTGATCAGATAAGATTAGATCAGATCGAGAGATTAGATCTTGTATCTTGTCATACAGCCAAAAAAAAAAAAAAAAAAAAGCAGCACAACGCTGGCCAAGCAGATAAGATACAAAAGAATACAAAAGGCGAAGATGGAAGATAAAAAATTAGATCAGATAACCATGTGGGAGAGGGAATCTTGGGTCTTTAAAGGTTCCTCCTCCTCTTAGTAGCTTCAGGACCCTCGGCGATGCGCACTCGGATTTTATGTAGGCGCTCTATTCAACATTCTCTTTTCTTTTATTCTTCTCTATCCATATTGCCGGCGTACTATAGACGTGGCCGATAAATGGGACTTGATCGGTCATACGAGGGGGGCCAATACCTATACAAATGTTGCTTTTCCAGATCAGGTCGGCAACGTGCAGTGTCATCGTGTGGACCATGCACGCTTTCCTAGTAGGGCCTAGTTATAGCATGTTGTGAATAGAGTAGAAACACAATATATGGTGACTCCGTTCATCTGTAAGCCAAAAAGTTTGCTAGTAGTAGTTCTAATAGGTACAGTAGATAGTAACAACAAAGTCTAAAAAAGACCATTACAACACCATGCCCGGGCCAACAATAGGCAAAGACAAAAGGCCCAATATTCAGATTCAACATGGGGGTACCGGAGAATGAGGATTAGAGATGTTTTTCTGTTAGACTAGTTTGTAGCTAGTATCAAGTTGAGGTAGGGTTATGAAGTCGAAAGCTAGTTAGCTATACACAAAAGCAAGTAAACGGCATCAGTCATCCGTCCTTATTTTTCATAATTTCGGTATCGATTCTATCTTCGGGCTTCGGCTAGCCGTTTGAGAATCGAAGACTAACATCATCATGCAAAAGTTAGATTTTCAATCTTAATCTCTTCTTACGAGACATGAGTAAAGGCTGGCCTTGAGTCCAAGCTTTTCTTTTCTTTTTTTTTTCTTTCTCCCGCATAAAAAAAGCCAATTTCTCATTCAATCACACTGCGGGCTAACCTGTTAAGGCCCCCTTCAAAAATAGAGAATGATTTAAAACATTTTTGTCAAGAGACAGGAAAACGAAGAAGAAAATGTCCCATGTACTTTGACACGTTAAAGTAATACGAAGAACACGGGATTAGATCGATAGCGGCTGACTGAATCACCCATACCATTCTTACTATCAAGCATAGTTCGTGAGTGAATGTAAATAGAAGGATACCGGCAATATACAACTATCATGTTCTTCTCTTTTTCTGGGACACTAGGACTTGATACTGATTAGGTTGACTAGGCTAAGGGTATATACATTTATTATCGTAGACGGTCAACAGAGTTTGCCTGGTTCTATAGTTTCTAGAAATAGCTCTAAAGAACGAAATAACTAAACCGTGCTCTTGTCTACTCTTAGCGGCGTCACCTCAAGCTAGAAGGGTATCCCGGCTCTGACAAAGATAGAGCCGATGCCACCATCATCGCCCCATCCACCGCCTAGATAGCAAGGCCGGTCTAGCTCACAATATCATCGAGGCCATAGTGATGTCGCACCAAGCTAGAAGACCCAACCAATATTGAAATATCACCCTCTGTCGTCCCTTTACTCAAGATACCAGCCATTTTGACTCGAGAAACTGATCTACTACACCTCACCCCGTGGAGTCTCGCTTTTCCAGTTGCCATATCAAGTTGGGTACTACTCCGTGACCGCTCGCCTGTGGTGGTTTACCGACAAAAAAAAAGAAGGGTGAACTAGACAAAATCGTAGTAGCCTTGGGAGTTTGGCGGTGTCGGGAAAGCTTCGCAAGCCCGCTAACACGTCAACACCACGGTCTAATATACAAGTGATAACGTGTTGGTCGGTCTTCGTATTGGCTTTTTTATGTCGGGTAGACAGAAGTTCCATCACATGGGCGCAATGTAGGAAGCTATTAAAGATTTTCTTCACAAGTTAGTAGTAACGTTTGACTTTTTGTCATGATCGAAAACAAGGCTGGGATGCTAGGGATGATTACTCGCCAAGTGTGCTAATACTATTAAATGCCTCTGTTGGTATTCCAAAAAGGCCCTTCAGCGTTAGACCAGAGTTAACAAAACAAAGTAGGAAAACAGCCTCCGACTATGGCAGGTATATAGCTCCTTTTAGGGAGTATGGGAAGATAAATCTTAGATAGCATACTAGAGGAGACATGACATATGTATCTGTCGTTGTGTTTGGAGAGGAAGAAGAAGAAGGAAGGCCTTTAATGGAGGCAAGATACAAGCTTATGGTAACTAAAGTTTATTTACCCGCTAGAATCGGGATGACGGATTGTAGTTAACGAAGGCCTCAGGGTTTCATCGGCTAGTACCTTTGTACTTATATTGTATTTGCATTATGTATATGGTGCTATTATGTAAGAAGATCTTGCCAAGATTAAAAGAAGCCAGGAAGCATAGGCAGGAGACATTAGACGGCTTGTCGTCGAGCTTGGCAATGTAACCATGAATTTGTGAACGGTTAGTAAGAATACGGCAAAATCTCATCAATCTCTGTGTCGTAGTTGAAGAAAATATAGGGTTATAGAAGGGCTCAGTCTCATGACTTAGGGTTAAGTGCACTTCTGCTCCGGTCTCGCGGGGGCTCTTCTCCTTATCTTATCGCAACTTTTTTTTTTTTCAACTATGACGAAAACAAGATGGCTGCGTCCCCGCTTCGCGGCAGCAAAGGGAAAGGCAAAGAAAGACCGGGAGACAAACTACGAATTCATTGCTGTGGACTCTAGGATTTCCTCTAACTTGATATCACACGGCACTGTACTGCATATCTTCGGCAACTCTACAGCAACTCTACCTCCCTCACAACACATACACAATGTCTAAACGCTATGCCGACGGCGATGATACGCCTCTAAAGGACCGCGGCCGGCCCGAGGCCGAGGCCATGGAGGTTGACAACGACATGGGTGAATTCGAAGACGAGTTCGAAGATGAGTTCGAGAGCGAAGACGAGATCATGGAAGCCGGCGTCGACGGCCGTCCCGACGCCGAGCGCGAAGCCGAGGAGAAAGAGGCTGCCATGACTTCTGACCAGAACACCTTCATCGTTGGCCGTACCAAGCTAGAGCCGGGCCAGATCCTGGCTCCCGATCCGAGCACATACGATATGTTGCACAGCCTGTCGACTCCGTGGCCCTGCCTATCGTTTGACGTCGTGCCTGATTCGCTTGGTGATGCCCGTAGTGTTTACCCTGCTACTTTATACACGGTTGCGGGTACCCAGGCTGACAGCTCGTTGACTGGCGATAACTCGCTGCTGATCATGAAGCTTTCCGGTCTCAGCAAGATGGAGCGTCTCGATGACAGCGATAACGAGGATGAAGATGCCGAAGACACCGATGCTATCCTGGAGAGCAAGAGCATCCCACTGCCATCTACCACGAACCGTGTGCGTGTACACCAGACTCCCGGAGGCCGTACTTTGGCTGCCACCATGACCGAGAGCGCCGAGGCATACATCCACGACATCTCTCCCCACCTGAGATCCTTCGATGTGCCCGGAACCATGATCAGCGCCGACCAGAACAAGCCCCTACACACCATTCGCACACACAGAAGCGAGGGTTACGCCGTCGACTGGAGCGGTCCTACAGTGACCGAACCTAAGCTGTTGACCGGTGACAACGACGGCCTCATATATCTGACCAGCACCGCTGACGCAGGCCGTTTCGTGACGCACGAGAAGCCCTTCCGTGGCCACACTTCCTCCGTCGAAGACATCCAGTGGAGTCCCTCGGAAACCTCCGTGTTCGCCTCTGCTAGCAGTGACGGCACCGTACGTATCTGGGACATCCGCAGCAAGAGCAAAAAGCCTGCACTAAGCGTGACGGTCAGCAAAGTCGACGTCAACGTGATCTCGTGGTCGCGCAGCACTACCCACCTACTAGCCAGCGGTGCCGACGACGGCGCCTGGGCTGTCTGGGATCTGCGTAGCTGGAAATCCAACGGTGATGCGCCGGCGCCTATCGCTAGCTTCGACTATCACAAGGAACAGATTACTAGTATCGAGTGGCACCCTACCGACGATAGTATTGTTGCTGTCGCTGCAGGTGATTCGACTGTTACTCTGTGGGATTTGGCTGTTGAGCTGGATGATGAGGAGAGTAAGGACACTGCCGGTGTACAGGACATCCCTCCTCAGCTACTATTTGTTCACTTCTTGGCTGATGTCAAGGAAGTGCACTGGCATAAGCAGATTCCCGGTACCCTTCTGGCCACCGGCGAGCAGTTCAACGCCTTTAAGACCATCAGCGTCTAAAAAAAGAAAAGTGACGGGTAGTGTTTTATTAACGAAGGAGAAGAAGAGGGCGGTACCACAAACGGCGTCTTTGGATACGGAAAAGTGCATTGGTTTTTTTTTTGGTTATTTTTGCCTTTTAGTTTCTTTTACATTGTATATTACGACCAATTGGAATATTTCATCAACCCATGTATCTACGTTTCATGTTTCTTCACTATACGTGACGATGCAATGATGTTCTATGAGTCGATTTGGCTCATAATATCTGAAGTTACTCTTCCGCAGTCTAAAGTGGAATCCTCTGCAAATAGCCATTAGCTCATTAGCTGTCAATCAGCAACTGCAGGTAGTTGCCAATTGCCACTTGGGCAGCTTATAGCCCCGCTATTCAGATGTCACCCCACTTTGTGGCCAATGAGATTTACTATGATGCAGTTTCGTCATCGCCGGATCTGGGTTTCAATTCCATCCTAAAGAACGATTCACTTAGGATTTTGACAGAAACTTATAGGACTTCTGAATTTATAGCTATATAAGAAGCCCGTTGCTTTTTTTTTTCCACTCTTTCCCACACGCCCTGACTCGTTTCTATCAGTAATTCGTCTCTACTCACTTTCCCTCTTCCTCAAAATAGGCTCTTGTCTATCACTTTCTCAATATCATACGGTTCAACCCAAATTGACTACAGAAATCATCTGAGCACAGCCAGCTTCGCACTATCACGGCTTAACTATAAAGCCCTTTTGGTTTCTTCGTATATCACACCTCTTAAATCGCAAATATGAGAGTCATCAGTGGTGAACGTGTGGGCGATATGTCTCGCAAGCGCCGTGAAGAAACCCGCGGTGGAAAGTACGATATATTGGCACTACAGCCTGAAATCGTCGACAAGGGCGAACGGCTTAATCTTGTGTCTGACGAGCTCGAAGACCTGGTAAGTTGATTCCCTCCCCGGTCTTGCTTCCAATAGACCCAGTCATGAGGTGTCATATAAACTAACATAAACCTTCTAGTGGTGTCTGTCTGCTGTCATCCGTGAAGGCGATATCTTCACCACTCAGACCGTCCGCAACATCGTGACAGTCGAGGGAAAGCCTTCCGAGCGCATCACCCTCTGGCTATCCATCCGCGTCGACTCTGCCACGTACGTCGACGGCGATGAAGTCCTCAACATCAAAGGCCGCGTTACCGGCGAGAACAAGCTTGTAGCCAATGGCCGCTACCACACTCTGCAGCTCGCCCTGGGTAAGCCCTTCAATGTCTGGAAGGCTGATGGCTTCGATGAGATGGACATGCGTCTTCTCGGTGATGCCTGCGATCCCGATCGTCGCGAGAATCTCCGCGCTGTTGTCATGCAAGAAGATATTGCCCATGTTTGCGTCGTCACCCCGACTCGTGTCGTCACACGGACTCGTATCCAGTCGAGCTTCCGTGGCAAGCTTGCTTATACTTCCGCTTCTGGCTCCAAGAGCAAGAACAACGCCCGTGCCGCCCAGCGTTTCTTCCGCGATACCGTCAACTCTATCATGGACACCTTCGACCCTATCGACACACAGCCTATCCTCATCGCATCTCCCGGATTCACTGCCGCGAACTTCCGTGATTACTGCGCTAAGCTTGCGACTGAAGATCCCACGCGCTACTCTATCCTCGGCGCTGCCTCCAAGAAGATGATCATCGCACACACCTCGTCCGGCCACGTCCACGGCCTTTCCGAAGCTCTCCGTAGTGGCTCCATCACCGACGCCATCGGCTCGTCCACGGCAGCCGGAATCGCAAAGCTGGAAAAACATCTTCGTGACGATGATGGCTGGGCCGTTTACGGGCCCCAGAACGTCCAGCGCGCCATTGAAATGGGTGCTATCTGCCGCAGTGCGACTCTCTTCGTCGCTACTAGCTGGTTCTTCGAGAGCGATATCTCCCGCCGCAAGGAGATGATCGAGATGACGGAAGTGGTCACTAATCAGGGTGCCGAGGTCGTTTTCGCCCCCAGTGGTCCCTCGGACAGTCTCTATCTTCTCGGTGGAATTGCCGCTATTACTGCGTTCCCGTACAGAGATTACGATGCTGACGAAAACGAGCTTGTGAACCAGACGGAGAAGATCGTCTTTACTGAACGGCCAGTCGATGGTCTTGTCGTATGATTTGTTTTTAGTCCTCTGGCTTACACGGAAATTTCTCTCTCTCTCCCTATCGCGTCGCATCTTTCTAGCATATACCCTACGGTTTACTCATCGATGAGTTTTGTTGTTTTCTATTTTTATTTCTTTTTTTGTCTCTGGGAGGTTATAGGTTGGATGGGGGGAAGGTGCTGTTCTTTTCGTTTCAAAGATTTCCTTTAAAATCCAACTACAAGCTTAAGATGTCTTACTCTTGACATTTATCATGTTGTTGTTCACAGTTGTTATTTGATTCTTTAGGTATTCTAGCTCCTATAAATACTTGCAATTTTCAAAACCATGTCACCACAATAAAATCTTAAGAACTTAATTTGGTATCTACCACTTTTTCAAGTAACGTGATGTTCGTAGCTTATTAATTATTCGTAGTACGTGACAACGATAAAACCACATAATTTATAATTTATCGATAATGATACATCTAATACATTAGATAGGTCTATAAAGTGCCTGGTTCACATGAAAAGACCAATCCACGAGCCCTTGTTGCCCACCTCACTATCGCAATTCTCTACGGCACATATGATCTTGTTTGTCGAGCCCTCGGCTGTTGGAAATATCGACTTTTGGCTTTTGAGAGGCTTGCGATTTTCATAGCATTGATAGCAATAAACCTGTGATATAGTGTTAGGAATTGTTTAGAGGAAAAACACAACAAATATTGGCGTTCAAATGACCACTTACATGTCCACAGGCTTTGATTGCCCAATAATAATGCTCTGCTTTGGAGCGCTTAGTGCGTTTCTTTGCGCGTCCTTCTTCGCGGTTCTCACGAGGATCAAATTCCAGATCGCCGTCACATCCTGGACATACCATGACGGTCTCTTCGTTTGTGTCACGCGTAAAGCCTTCGCGTGTTGGCAGCGATGCGGTTTCTCGTACTGGTTCAAACGGAGACTGGCCGTAGTGAAGGTGGCTGTTTGCAAGATGTTGGAAGTCTAATGGTAGAAAACTAACGGTGTTGCCCCGCCGTGGTCTACGACCCGACGTTGGGATATTGAGGGCAGCATGGCCCGCAGGTGGGTGCATCGTGGGTCCGTTCGGGCCCCAATGTGCGTCGCCACGGTCGTTTGATGGAAATACAGGACCCCCGCCAAGTCGATTTGCAATGCTATTGATCAAGTCGTGAGGATATCTAGAGAACTGAGGGAATTGCAGGCCCCAGTTGCCGCCTCCTGTGGTGTGGTTGCGGGTGTTATGTATATGAGTGTGGCTATGGTGGTGATGATGGGTGTTTCGGGGACGGACGACAGGATTAGACCCAACAACTACCAGATCGTCTTCGGTAACATTCTGTATCGGTTGTTGGCGTCGTAGTTGTTCGTCGTCTAGTTGGTCATCCAACGTCAAATCAATGATGGTGTTGTTATTGTTATTGCTGCTGCCACCGGGATTGCCAAAGCCGGTTTGTATGCGAATTGTGCTAGAAGACTGGCCGTCCGGAATCGGGCCGTCATATCCGCTTAGTCGCCTTGTAGGGTCCGGGAGAGGGTTACGCACGGGGTCGTTCATAGAGGGCAATAGCAGATTGGCGTTTGATGTGGTCGGGCGTACAGGACTATCAGGCTCTTCGGTGAGGTCAATAACATCGGTCGGATGAGCCCGCTGGTGAGGGGAGAAATCGCCCGCATGTGCGGGAAGGTGCACCCGGCGGTGGTTTGGTGCGGCCATGGTGAATCCGTGGGCCGCAAAAGTATTGCGGGGGTGACGATTGAGAATAGCTTGTTCAACCCTTTCTAGGGTGGGCAGCACATCGTCCTCGCTATCGTCAAGGGCGTGAAGGGTCTCTTCTATGTCCAAGTCGGGGTCTAAGCCGGGAGTCTCCTCGCGTTCTCTTGAGTCGTCAATATCGAAGTGCTCGTCATCGTCCTCCGTGTCCACCTCCTCCTCGGCACCACTCGGGGATGTGCTTCCGGAATCTTGGTCTCCGTCGACTTCTGATCTAGCCTGGATGGTTTCAGCATCCAAGTCTCCAGAGCCCGAGTTTGATGTGACAGAAGCACCATCTGATGACTGGTGGCCTGTGGTTATCAAGAAGTGGCCTCCTGTAGAACTTGGGTCGGTCCTCAGGCCAGCGAGTCGTATCGGGCCGTGGTGGGAACTTCCCGGGAGGGGCTGCTGGCGCCGACTGCCTCCACCTGCTTCTGCTTCTTCCATAGAGATAGACAGCGGCCACGCGGTGACAGGGCCAGATGAGATATGTCCGAATTGTATATCGCCGTGTAGGATTCTGCCGTTGATGCTTATTTGTGATCTCCTAAGGCCAGCTGTTGATATGCTAGTCGCTGCCTCTGCCACGCCGTTCTGGGGGACGTTGTTATTGCTTGTGACGCCGCGGGTCGGTCCGGTGGTAGACGAGTCAACTTGGCGCCCGGTCTCAGGCCAGTGGGCCTCTGGTGATCTTCTGCCGAGTGTCGGTGTCTGGTAATCGTCGTCGTCGTCGTCGTCGTCGTCGTCGTCGTCGTAGTCTTCGTCGCCGTAGTCTACGAAGTCTGCGTCCTGGAAGTGGTACGTTTCGTGCGTGTTGTGTGTGTGCAAGGGGGAGATAAAGGCAGCGAAGCGGTTGGCAATCGAGATATGGTTGTTGATATTGCCGAGGTCAAAGATATGGCGAGTTGGCAGATAGGTATCGTGCTGACGTTCGTCTTCGTCTGCGTCTTCTTCGTCCTCAAAGTCTAGGTCGTACTGGTCGAGAACAGGCCACTCTAGACGAGGCGAATCTCTGTCGAGGTGGCGAGCTAAGGCTAAGAGATTTTGGTAGGGATAGGCGTGATTGTCGCTGTCGGTGGAACCGTTACTGTTACTGCGGTTATCGTCACTGTTTTCGCTCTCGCTGGCGTCACTATAGGAATCAGGGTCGTAAAGACTTTCTAGATCGCTAGAATCCATAACATAAGAGAGAGGATTGTAGCTAGAGAGGAGGAAAGGAAACGTTAGGCATGGGTCAAGTGGAATATAAAGGGAGAAAGCGAGAAGGAAAAAAAAAAGAAAAAAAGATTAGTGAGAACTAAAAGAAGACAAGCGAAAGCCTAACTAACCAAACCCAAAGCGAAAAGGAAAAAAGAAGAAGTCAGAAAAGACAGAGAAGACAAAAAAGACAAGAAAAATAGCTCCAGCCAGGGTTTATTATTTATGGTTGACGCCAAATCGATCGAAAAGGCAGGCTTCCTTTCAACTCACTTCAGACTTTGCTAGATAAGCGGTAAATCAACTTTCGTGTCTGAGTGCGAGAGGAAGAAAAGCAAAAGAGCAAATCTAAAAAAGAGAAGAAAGAAAAGTCCCAAGAATAACTCACGAGGATTATCGTAAAAAAATAAAAATACTTGGATAAAGCGAAAAGTGATGCAATAGTACGCAACCGGATTTCCAAAGAAAAAGAAACCCCAAGCTTTTTGTTTCTGTTTTTGGGGCCTGCTAGCTTTAGACAAACAAAACCTATCGTCATAAATCTCCGGCATTCAAGCGGCGCTTACTAAGTTGTAGATGTGTTCATCTGTTATTAGTAGTTGCTTTGAGCTACTATTAGTTGCACTAACATGCTCAGAAAGATCTAGATTGCCTAAAACGTTACAGCTGCCAGCTTCTAGAACAACTGACATACAGCTCTACGAACTCATGGTGGCACATCGGCTTTGTTCTGCTTAAATTCACAAAGTCTTGATAACAATAATACGATATATCTATTTAAAATACACACGTTAACTAACGTCCTGTCTACCTCCTCGATGACTTCTTGCTGCTGTGCTTCTTGTGCTTTCTCTCTGTATGAGGGCCACTACCAGCTTCACCAACGCTCTCGCTCGGCGTCTCGGAGATCTCTCTAGCCACTCTCTCGGCCTCTTCCTTCTCCGCCAACTGACGCTTCAGTTCTCTATCCTTCTCTTCCTCGGCCAAAGCCCGCTGTTTTGCCCGCTCTTTCTCTAGTTCACGCTCTAGCTCACGCTCGTGCATGTACTTGTCCTTTTCACGCTTGAGTGCACGTAGTTCGCGTTCCCGCTCAGCAGACAGAACCTTCTCTTTGTCGTTGACATCGTGTGCGCTAGCGTCGACTTCGCTGCCGCCCAGCTCGGTAGGCGCGCCCATGGATGATACCGTGTCAGCATCGGCGTAGCCCTCCGCAGGGACTGGCAGGTTAGCCAGTCGGAGCTCGTTGAGATACATGTATCTGCTCAGCGTAATCCAGCCCCAGCGGAACCAGCGCATCTGAGAAACGTGGGCACGAGTCATGGCAGCCCGTGCTCTAAAGACGCTAGCATTATCCCGGCTAGTGCCCGTGAACGAGCTGAAATAGAGCAGTGCCTTAGGCGGCTCAACCTCCTCCTCATCCTCCTCGTCATCGTCCTCCGTCTCTTTAAGAGTGGGCGGTGGTGGAGCAACGAGCCCAAAGCCACGAGCAAACCAAAGGCCGAGCGAAGTGAATGCATCACCGAAGCCAGTGTACTTGCGGGCAACACTGACAGTGTTGAGGGTATACAAGTCTACAGGCGGCGGCACATCAGCGCCCGCCAAGCGCGCCAACTTGCCGACAAAAGTCTGCGCGCCGTGGTACAGCGAGATGTGGTTAGGGTGCGACGATATGCCCTGTTCGTCGAATGTGATAATCACATCAATATTAGCCGTAGCTTCTCGCCCACGCGCCGCAAACAGACGTGCTAAGAACCCGCAAATCTTGTTTCTATCCCAGGTCGCAGTCATGCTGTCTTGGAAATCTGGACTGTCCACCACCAACACATCACTCTCGGCCCGTAGACCCAGCAGGACACCACTCTTCTGCAGCTCCTTCTTGCGGGTCTCGCCGAGACCCTCGGCGTCGCCCGAGCTTAGACACAGGATCTTGACGTGGTTGCCGGCCGATGGCTTAGTCAGCGCCAGGACCGTCGGCGCAAAGAACATGGCCTCGTCGTCGGGGTGCGCAATCAAAAGACAGATTCGCTTGTTGCGGAGTGTCGGAAGACGTGGTTGGACGCTCGAAGCTAGGCCGGCATATAGCGCTGGAAGCACTACTAACACAGCGCCAAAGGCCAGTATAGAGGCCATGGCCGGGTCATGCAGACGCAGGCCGGCAGGGACCATCTTCATACCAGGCGAGAAGTATGGACCGAAGGGGGAGTTAATTGTTTAGTTTTGAAAGGCGGCGGCTTTTGCTGGCTAGTGGCGCAGCTTGAGCGGTCGTTGTTCGAGATGTTTTGGTGGGGTCGGTGCCAAAATGTGGTTCGGTATAAGTTCAAGTAGTTTATTTGGCTAGGCCAGATATTCAATCGAGTCTGAAGATCGCGCCTTCACCGCTTTTGCAAAACACGGCAGAATAAAATACTAGGGCGGTATCAAGCAACGAATTCAGATATAGAGTATGTTTAAGTCTCGAAGGCGACTAATGATCATGAAACTTGAAAAGCTATATAAGAATATATCAAGGCGTTGGTCGAGCTTAAGCAGATAGAAAGAGGATGGAAGAGTAAAAAAGGAAGAAACAACGTTTAGTGCGTTTCTGGTGGGCGAGCCATGCATTTTGAAGCTCAAACAAAGTGGACGGGCCCTACCTAAGTAATCCAAGTACTATAATCCAAGTACTATAATAATCCTTGCCTTACGCCTCTCACCCGCGTCTTTTCATGACTTGAGCTTTTCGAAGCTTATCAAGATCCCAATCGCTATTCGTTCTAGTTTTTGCTTCTCTCGAAGCCTGATAGAAAGGGAAAAGGAAAAATGACAATCTTCTCTGCGATCCTTCATCGCCAAGCTATCCAAAGTTCACAAATCTAGCCGGCGTCACACGACTCTTTGGTCAGCACAGGCGGTCGCTCGGGAGATGGTTGCATCTCGTGAGCACCTTCGTGCTCTTAAAGCCATGGCTCCTCAGCTGATCCCGCTGCTTTTTTGGTACTGTCAACTTGCTTCGTAGTAACGGCACTCGATAGTAGTAACATAGGGCCCTATCATAAGAAACCCCCTCTCTTTTGTCTCTTACAAATGGAAAAGGTTTCTTTGCTGGAATGACGACAAAGGCGGGGCAAATACAGGAGAAGCCAGATCCTTGCTACGTATTATCAGTATGCTCAACAGCTATATTTCCGAGTGTACTTATAGCTAGAGTCTATGTCCAGGAACGATATAATCTGGTATGCACACGATAGAGAAAACTATTTTGTCCCAGTTAGGAAACGATTCCTAGGCTCTCGTACCCTTACTTTTTCTGCCGTCTTTGTTATGAAAAACTGCCCCTCACTCAATCTTTCATCATGCCCAAAAAAAGAACTAGATCCAAAAGAATAGTTACTGGAAGAAGATTACATGAATTGGGAAATTCATTATGAAAAACAAAAAGTAAGCAGTTAACTAATCAAGGTCTAAATTCGGTAGGCGAGGCACATACTCTACCCTTTTAGATCTACCCTTACGGCCCCCAACGATATCTGGCTCAATGATTCTCAAAAGAGAATCAGCCAAAGCAGCATCGATCCAGCCAATAAAACGGGCCAGTGTCCTCTGTTGTAAGAGTTTCTTTTCCCTACATTTCATGTGAACATGGCAAGCCAAATTACAAGCGAGAGCGACCAGAACAAGGCTGTGGTTCAGCTAACCGTTGAGGTTTGGGGCATCTTGAGAGAAGAACTTGTTTATGTTGTGTTGTAAGAAGGTCAACACAACTGTACCTCACGATTAAGGGGCCCTAACCATGCTAAAGAGTAATGAGTACTTCTTAGTTTCACTCTTTAGTCCGCTACTTGCCGCCTATAAGACAAATATATATATTTCTAGGAGCTGCTCGATACTGTTAGTCAAGTCCCTCAGATCCCCAATGCTATGATTGATAAACTTCAAGTTGATGAAAATTTGTGTAAGTTGGTGGTTTTTTTCAGTTGGTCAGTCTATTTAACTTCAAGATATTCTTCAAAATATCAGAATAGGGATGTATCCAGGCTTAGTTATCTTTTTCTTTTTTTTCGGAAGCGGTGCCAAATATGAAAGGCGGTGTAAAATAGTTTTCTCTTATCGTGCACATGCCAAAATACTATCGTTCTTGGACATAGACTCTATAGATATGTGTAGTCCCGTTTCTCTTATCCTCACGATCTCGACGCATGTTAGACTTGATATCTTGGTCGTCGGTGACAATAACATTCCTATTTCTATCTCTTCTAGGTATATGTATGTACATCATAAGTGTATTTAACTCTACTATCCTGCATAAATAGCACCTGCAGTTCTGTGTGCCCTGCATGTTGACTGCATGGAACCCGCTTCTCTACTGTAACATAGTTGTACCTGTAGCTGTAGTCGTATGCCCTTGGGTCTCATCCCTCTTCTCTTCTCTTCTACCGCTTCCTTTAGTACTCCATTGAATCAGGTCTTTGCTCTTGGCGGTCTTCTTCCGATTTTAGTCTTTTGCTCTTAAGTTTGCTGGCCCCTCACAGGCACCACCACAAGGTTCGTCATGGGGGTACTTGACTTTGAAATGTTTCCTATCTGAGATGATCTGATGGTCAGCTCTACTTAAGTATAGCGTCATGACGAAGAGTGGAGTTTCAAATCATCGAAAGGTAGTATTTGACTGAATCAAGGATATCTAAACTAAGCTTCTGAATTGCAGTCTGCTGACTATGCTTCAATACCGAAAGCAATATACTAAGCCTCCATGATCCTTTAATGTACCAACAAGACAACCTTGACCTTGAAAGTCGGTGACCTTTTTTTTCACTTTCCAAATAGAAATAAAAACAACAAACAAAGACACCAGAACCTACAACCTTCATCCTCAACAACAAAATCTATAAAAAGTTACCGCCGAAGCGAGCCGTTATTGTCTCCGATACGGGGAATCGAACCCCGGCCTTCTCGGTGAGAGCGAGATATCCTAGCCCCTAGACCATATCGGATTACTTAATGTGATTCTTGTTAATTTTGGTGATAGTGGACACTATAGCAGTTTAGCCGTCCTTCGGGATCATGCTCATACAACCTTCCCTCCTACAACCCTCGGGGGGGTACCTTTGAGTTCGAGTACCTCCCCCTCCGTCCAAAGACGAATTTTTCCCCTTCGTCGTGGGTTTTAAGAGCGACCAGCACATATCCCCAATGCTGCTGTCCATTCTCGTTTTCTTTTTCGACACTTGTCGTCTTCGAAGCACCGTTTCGTGAGGCCTTGAGCCCGATTTCCCCTCTCGAGGGATGTTCTCACCAGCGACCGACCCCGCACCTTTTCGATCGTTGGTCTCCCGAGTCTATCCACTCACCTCAGGGAGCCACACTCACACACGGCGGGCAGCCTTTTGAAGGTTCCGGATGCCCGACCCCGCGGCGCGGGAATCTTGTCGCTGTTGCTTCATCCATAGCACCCGACTCGATTACGCCAAAATTTTCATTCTTACGGCCACGATCACCAGCCTCTTGGAGGCTCACTGAACAGTGGGGATGGTAGCTCCACTTAGGAGTTGGTTTTGTGGATCTGTCTTTTGGGGAATAGTTTTGTGGATGCACTGTTTTTTTTTTTTTTTTTTTTTTTTTTTTTTTTTTTTGCTGCTCATAGTGGAGGTATAGACCACTAGTTCTTCGGGGCTAGGGGACGGTCTTGTCCCGCACATACAAAGCTATTGAGTTTGTCAAGCGGAAGACGTTAAATATCTGTCCGGTAACCAATCCGGCGTCGTATGATCTTAGTGATTTAGGTAGACGTTAAATATAATCAAATCAAAATCAAATCAAACCCTCGGGGGGGTACCTTTGAGTTCGAGTACCTCCCCCTCCGTCCAAAGACGAATTTTTCCCCTTCGTCGTGGGTTTTAAGAGCGACCAGCACATATCCCCAATGCTGCTGTCCATTCTCGTTTTCTTTTTCGACATTTGTCGACTTCGAAGCACCGTTTCGTGAGGCCTTGAGCCCGATTTCCCCTCTCGAGGGACGTTCTCACCAGCGACCGACCCCGCACCTTTTCGATCGTTGGTCTCCCGAGTCTATCCACTCACCTCAGGGAGCCACACTCACACACGGCGGGCAGCCTTTTGAAGGTTCCGGATGCCCGACCCCGCGGCGCGGGAATCTTGTCGCTGTTGCTTCATCCATAGCACCCGACTCGATTACGCCAAATTTTTTTTCATTCTTACGGCTACGATCACCAGCCTCTTG